>QEPC01000533.1:265640-295300 GCA_003113815.1 Sphenodon punctatus
GCTGGCAGCTTTTCGTATGCAGATGCTCAAGATGGCTCTGGGAGAGAACTCTCTCAAGGTGACTTACTGGCCTCTTTAAGTAGTCTTCCTCCTTCTTTGTCTCTGTTCCCGCCTTTGGGGAGACCTGAAATGTGACATGTAGGCAACCCAGGCAAACATAAAGGTCCATCTACATCTCCACAGGGTTCCGTCTGGCAAGTGTTCCTAAATACACATTTTTGGTATCTCTTTGCATTTCCTGTAGCTTGGTGACATGTCACAGACCTAATTTGAGTGTTACAGTTCTCAATTGTAACATTACATACATGTGGAACCTTTTGCATTACATATTTACCAGACTTGTAGTCTACATGTAGTCCGTGTTACACGTGTGTGACCCTATGAGTCTCCGTGACACCTACCATGAGTAATATAACTACTCCAATTTCGGCTGATGCCTGGGAAGAGTTTTTTCGATCCCTGTACAAAGACCAACAATCAGAGGAGCCTGTGATAAGCTCAGAGGCGAGTGGACAAGGAAGCACAACCACGATGGTAATTAAATTTTTGGTAGCTGAAGTAGAGAAGCAAATCTTGACACTGAAGCTGGGTAAGGCCCCTGGGCCTAATTTTATCACGGCAGAGCTGCTCCAGGCTGTCCCCAGATGGTGGGCCTCGATTTTTTATAAGCTGTTATGCTCAATTAATGATTCCTGTAGGGTCCCTGATTCTTGGGGCAGGAGCTGGATAATTCCAATCTACAAGAAAGGTGATTTTATGAATCCCGCCTGCTACAAGCCCATTAGCCTTCTTCCAGTTTTAAGTAAGCTATATTACATCAGCATTTACAGAAATGGGCTGAGGATAACAAGCTGATTGCAAGGGAGCAATTTGGGTTCAGAAGTGGATCCTCAACCCTGGACTGTTGTTTTATTTTAGAACATTTAATAGATAAATATATTAAAATCAGAAAAGGCAAATTACATCTTGCCTTTATTGATTTCACTAAGGCATTTGACTCCATCTCACGTATAAGTCTTTGGAGGAAATTGAAGCAAATGGGCATTGATGATAAGCTTCTGGCAATCTTAATTGAGCTCCACACTAACAATACAGCCAGGGTCAGACTAGGAAGGAAAAAGGGACTGAGTGCTCCAATCCCCATTACAAGAGGTGTCCACCAGGAATGCGTATTAGCTCCTTTGCTAGTCAACTTGTACATCTCAGATTTGGCAGATTTTTTAAAGGAAGGTAATTTTAACCCCCCTAAGATCAAGTCCGTACCACTTCATGTCCTGCAATACGCCGATGACGTCCTTCTTCTTTCACAAACTGAAAAGGGCCTAAGGGGCCTGACAGGAAGTTTAATGAGTTATTGCGAGACAAATGGCCTGGACATCAATACTGCGGAATCCAGCATTATGGTTCTAGGAAGGAAATATTCAAGATATAGCTGGGTGGTTAAAGGGAAGCCTCTGGAGGTAGTCAAATCATTTACCTACTTAGGGGTGGTATATTCTAATAGAGCCTCCTGGAGTTTGCACATTAAGAGCAGAGCAAATAAGACACTTAGGTCTGCTCATTGTATATTGAAAGCTGGTAAACTATCAAGGATTGTTCCAATATCTACTGTCTTGCATATTTTTCAGCTAAAGGTACCCTCAGTGGCAACTTTTGGGCTGGAAATTATTCCCTTTCCTAATATGGTAGATCTCGAGAGGGTACAGAGTCAATTCCTCCATCGACTACTCATGGTGGGGAACCATGTCCCTGGAGCAGTTGTCCGGGCAGAGGCAGGCTGGCTCCCCATAGAGTGTCGGGGTAAAATGGCATTTATTAGATATTGGTTGAGACTTTTGGTTCAACACGAGAAGTCCTTAACCAGGCAATGCTTCATGGAGGAACTGGAGCACACAGGTGCTAGATCATACTCTTGGGTTAGATACCTTACACTTCTTTTGAGAAACATGGGTATTTCATTTGAGTATTTTTTGGGAAAGCTGCAGGTACTATTAAGAAAGAGACCCTCCTTAGATTGAAGGATATCGCCAAACAGGATGACCTCGCATTAATAGGTAAATGGAAAGTAGCGCCATTGCTAGGTGCAGTCAAAAGCACTGTTTCCCTTGAGCCTTATCTAGACCAACTATCTAATAGATCTTTTTGTAGATCTTACACCCTGTTAAGGTTCCATCTTATCCAGACTGCAGTGGTTGAAGGCAGATACGATTGTATTAATTATTAATTACGCCGTTGTTCTTGTAGTATCTGAGAGGTAGAGTCGGTTGATCATTTCCTTTTAAGATGCCCGTACTATAAAAACTTGAGAGCTGTTTGGATACATCCTTTAATTAGGAATCAGATGAATCAAGACGGGCCGGCTATATTTAAGTACTTGCTAAACCTTTCATCCAAAGAAGGAATTCTCGCATTAGCAACATTTGTTTGGTTAGCTGGGAAAAAAAGGCTGGAAATAAGACTGGCTTAAAGAGAATGTTCTGTATGTAATTACTCAGAGGCGGTATCTGCTTTGCGTCTCTAGAAATAATCGACTTATGACTATCATATAGGATTTATGTATGTTATTCGGAATGACTGATTTATAATCATTATTACAATATTGAAATATTAGTATATTATGTTACGTTTTATGTTTTTTTAGCATCTGATTTTATTTTATTATTTTTTTAGTACTATTATTATTTTATCAGCTATGGCGAAAGCCCATGCTGTAATAAACAATACAATACAATATTAAATAATAGAAGCCATTCACAGAAGTTTGGAAAGGACCAAACAGAACAATACACGTGTGCGTTGTGCAGTTGAGGAGGATGTATTAGTGTTGCAGTTCAGAACAATTTGGTTTGAAGTTATCCTTTCCACAATGGGTAGGTAAGATGAATCAGCTTTTTGTTGATATTCATAGAGTCCAAAAATTCCATATGTTCTTTCCTCAGTCTAAAATCAAAGACCTAGATTGGAAGGAACAAGAGAAAAGTTTGAGAACTTTTATTGTGTAAGGCACATAGAACTAGCTACTATTAATAAGCCAAGGCTCAAAAGCAAAAGTAAAAGCAGTCTCCATTCCACTGTTCGAATACAAGTTTATTTATGGCCATAGGCCAAATTCCACTGTTCAATACTGAAACAATATTAAGGATGAGAAGTTCGTTTATGGAAGCTCACGGATGCAGCCATCTCCTGCTCACACCAGTCATTTGTGCCAGCGAACGCTCTACTGAGGTGAATGCTGGGCTGTAGCTAGGTTGGAATGGGCCCAGGTGGAAGAATGGACTCCTTCCCACCCCATCACCATCCTCTCTCCTGTCCCACCCATCCCCTTCTTCCTCCCCACAGCACCTTTCCCTCCCTCGCTTGCTGCACCTGAGCCCTGGAGGCTGAGGCCGTGCTGCCTGCCTTGTGCCGCTGCTTGCTCCGTCCTGCGCTGCTCACTGGCTAGGTCCCATACGCGCTGCACGCTGCAGACGCTTCTGCTCAGCTCAGTCTCTGTCCGACCGCACCGCAACAGGACAGGATTTGTGTCCCCCCACCCCAGCTTGGACTCGGGGACTAATGTCCCTTCTGTCCCTATGACAGCTACACCCCTGAGGCGCTCATGTCAATATAAAAGACTAGCACCTGCACTAAACACCGGCAGGGTCACACTGCAGTATTAGCTTGGGCGTAATAAGAACTTAACTGGGGTTCAAATGATAATTTAGATTAATTACCATTATTTTAAGTCAGTCTTGCACATTTTCATATGCCCACCCACCCTGAAGGGTGGGATTTCTGTGCAAAAGGGTAAATTTGATTACTTCTTTAGGGTACATATCTAGGTGACTGGGTACTAAATTTGCTTGGCAGGTAAGCCTTTTACAGATTGTTTACTGCCAACCAAGCAGAAGGCTGTTTTAAAGTGTCCATGTAACACATTTAATGTACATCCTGGGAAATCTACAGTAACAGGTGACTCCTTAAAATCAATGGGAATTTTGCTATTGACTTCAGTGGGTGGAGGCCTGCACCTTAATGGTATGTTCTCGAGTAATACAACAGTATTTTTGTGAACTAGACCAATAAGTAGAGTGAAACATTAGCAGCAAATTATTTCAATATACTGAAATTACTAACTATTGATATCTGAGTTATGACTGGAGTACAGCACCCTGTTTAAAGAACTCTGTGTATAGAGAGGTATGAGGGGGTATCAAATGACATCACTGAACATGAGGGAAGAGGCTCAAATGACTTCAGAATACATTGTGAAATCATTCTACTTGCAGTCATTGTACCCCAAAATCACAAGAAACCGCAATAGACCCTTCCTTTACTCATAGTAAAGTACAGCAGAAGGGCTTCAGCTGTGCAGCACGCAATATTCATCAACACAGAATGAGGAGAAAGCTATTCACAGATTTTAAATCAATGTTACATAACAGTCAGGCATACTTATTTTTTTCTGGTCTAGTATCATACCTAAGCCATTCATTGATATTGAAAGAGCAGTTTAATCTTCAGTGATGGTTTAGATTTCATTCAAGAATGCAACAAACTAACCAGGTTTTTACTCTTTAGGCACTTTAGTCTAAAGGGAAAGGAAATTCTCAGGCAGCCATCCTCAAAATTCTGTGCTGGCACAAGGCTTCTGCCAGCAGAGTACTTCCCTTTCACAGGGCTTCTGCCAGGAGGAGAGTACTTTGAAAATCGGGCTGCCTCTTGAAAGATCTTCCACTAACTAACTGAAACTTCCCTTTCTGCCTTCCCTTCCCTTTCTGCCTTCCCTTTCACAGGGCTTCTGCCTTCCCTTTCACAGGGCTTCTGCCAGCAGAGTACTTTGAAAATCGGGCTGCCTCTTGAAAGATCTTCCACTAACTAACTGAAACTTTATTTCATATTTAAGCCTGGACACAGCTGAGTAAAATGCCAGGCAGCACAAAGCATTCAAATTCTAGGGGGCTCAAAAGAAGAAACTGACTAAGTCTTTGACAATAATCATAGTACAGCTGGCAGCTCATGTGATATTTTAAACAAACACACTATCATCAATTCCATTTTAGATTGTAAGCTCCCCGGGGAAGGCCCCTGTCTCTAACCATAATTGCTCAGCCCCAGGCACATTGCTGGTGCTACATAGATAAACAAACAATGATAGGGTTTAATTTACTACCAAAAAATTCTGCAGTCTCTATCAGTGAAGGCAATGCAAATCACAGTTTATACCATCCATGGCCATGATCCACAAATCACTTACTCAAGAGTTGTGGCTTCAATGAAACAACTCCAGAGTAAGTGGCTTGTGGATCATAGTCCATGTCTGTATCTTGCTGAGAGATTGATTCTTCACTGGCTTTGTAAATTCATGTGAATGATTTCCCACAAAGGGTAAAAACAGGAGATGCAGACCTGCTATGGCCCACCTAGGCTGGGGACTCAGCTGCACATCTGTTCCCTGGCCACCAGATGTTGACCTGCTAATGCCAGGGGGTGGGCAGGCAGCTGGCCTGGAAGGAGTGCACGGGTAGATTTCAAGCACTCCTTCCAAGCCAAGGGCTGTCCAGGCGGGCCAACACGGGCAACAGTGGGACAACGCATCTGTTTGGCCCTGCCATATCCGCCGCGCGTCAGGGGCTGCCATAGCCAACCACCATGGCTGCCCATCCAGGGGCGGAGCATCATGCCGAGGGGCGAGGCTGTTGATCAGCATGTTTGTTGTGCTCTCCCACCATACCTAGGGGACAGCTCACCAGCCGCCTGGGCAACAGGCACGTTAGTTATGTGCTGCCTGCCGACCCAGAGACGACCGCCACGGTTTCCTGCCCTGGGCCAGAATGCCAGCATCACATCTGTTTTTACCCAAACTCAGCCTCGAAGTGGTAGACTATTTGCTGGATAGACTCAGACCACCAAGGACTATACTGTGGGATTTCCCCAAGGCTCTTTCCTGGGCCTTCTTCTCTTCTCCCCTAACACTCTTTCTCTGGATAAACTTATGGAAACCCACAGCTTCCAGTATCAGCTGTATACTGATGACATGCAACTCCTCTCCACTCCCGTGATCTTCCCCTCCATCCAGTCTTGTATTGCTGACTGTCTAGCTGACATCTCTGCCTGGATGTCTCACAGCCAACTCAAGCTTAATATGGCAAAGATCGAACTCCTCATCTTTTCCCCCAAACATTCCCCTCCTACTTCCCTCTGAATTTCCATTGAGGGAGTCACCATCCAGCACGTAGTCTGGGATTCATCTTTGACTCCTCCCTCCCCTTTATGCCTCAGATTCAGGCTGTTGCTAAATCCTGGTGCTTCGCTCTTTATAACATTGCTAAAATCTGGCCCTGCCTTGCTGTTTCCCCCACAAAATCCCTAGTCCATGCTCTAATCATCTCTCGCCTTAACTAATGCATCTTCCTCCTTACTGGCTCCCCTGCTCGGATTCCCCCCGCCCCCATCTCCATTCACTGCTCCACTGCCAAAGTCATCCACCTTCCCCATTGCTTTGACCACATTCAGCCCCTCTCGTCACTCTACGCTGGCTCCCTTTATGTGAACGCATTCAGCACAAGCACCTGGTCTTCACTTTCAAGGCTCTTCATGGCCTTGCGCCCCCATATCTTTCTACTCCTGTATTCTCCCTTGCTCCTCTAAATGTCTTCACCCCTTCTCTCTTGCTGCCCTTCATGCCTGGAACACCCTCTCTGGATACATTCGCTCTGCTCCCTCCCTCCCAACTTTCAAATCCCTCCTGAAAACCTACCTTTTCCATCAGGCCTTCCTTAGTTCAAATTATGAGTGAAATTATGTCCTTTCTCCCCTCACTCAGAATCTAGTTCCCTGTAACTAAGTGAAACACATGCACCTGAAACTTCTCAGCCTCATGAATATACGCTTGTCTCTCCCTTGTCTCTTAGATTGTAAAGCCCCTTGGGGGGTAGGAACCTTCCTATAACTATGATTTACCATGCCAGGTAAGCTGCTGGTGTTATATAAAATAAATAAATAAATAAATAATAATAATAGTGCTTTATTTATAAAGAATTAATTGTTGGGGCCCAAGTCTGCCCAGAAGCCATGCCCCTCCATCCCTGAAGCCCCGCCCCTCACCCCATAGTTTGTCAGAGCAGGGAACTGACCCCCAGTCTGCAGCTAGAAACCCAACCATTGGACTATCCTGGTTCTCTACAGCTAAATATAAAACAGGAGTTCTTGTGATGTAATCTGTATGATGAGCAGTGCAGGGGTGGAGCAATATCAGCCTTTTCCTGTCTCTCCACATTTAGGAGCTGCACACTCCTACTAGGGACATTTTCCAGGGCTTTGCTCTTTCTGGAATTTAATTGTTGGGACTCAGCCCCACACCTGCCCACCCCAAATTAAGCTCTGCTTAACAAGAATATAAGAGATTACACGCTGAACAAGAGGTTCATCCACAACAACACATCAGAAGGAGCAAAAAAAAATATTGAGCAGCTCTTTACAAGGGGTGAACGAGAGATGGAATTTGCTTGGTTTGCTGGTCTTGACATTTTTGCTAATGGACAGATGTTATATGGCCATTAGATGAAGGAAATACTATTATTATTGGACCAAATCCTGCCAAAGGTTTATACTGGCTTTTGAATTCAATGGGGCAGGGCTGGCCTTAGTGTAAGCGGGGCCCAGGGCAGGGAACAAATGTGAATCCCTATCTTCCACTGGTGGTGTTCCCCGGCCCGGGGGCAGCGTGCTACCCAGGCCTGGGCTCAGGGATGGACGGAAGGGCACTCCCCTCTGTCCATCCCCAAGCCTGAGTGGTCATTCGGATCACTTACCTGATCCGCCATTGCCACCTCCGGCCTGGGCCCCGCGCCGGGCTTGGAGCTTCAGGCAGGGCGGGCACCATAGCAGCAGATTAAATCTGCTGCCACGCTGCCCTCCGCCACCGGACATTACGCTGCCCCCACCTCCGTTGCCTGTCAGTCTCAGCCAGGGAAAATGAGGCCCCGCCTCTCCCTCATTTCCCCTGGCTGAAACAGCCAGGCAGAAGAGGAGGGGGACAGTGGTGTGAGGGAGTGGCGGGGCCTCTACCTGCTTCTCCCTCACTCCGTGGGTGCCTCTCCCTGCCTGTCAGTCTCTCGGCTGGGGAAATGAGGGAGAGGCGGGACCTCTGCCTCTCTCCCCCTCCTTTCCCCAGGCCGAGACTGTGACAGGCAGCCGGGGGGGGCCACAGAGTGTGGGAGAGGCGGGGCCTCTGCCTCTCCTTCACTCCTGCTGGCCCTCTCCGTTGCCTATCAGCTGGAGTCGGCCAGGGGCCCCACACTTGGGGCCTCCAGCTCCTGGCCACTGTCAGGCCAGGAGCTGTGGACCCTGAGTGTGCCCCCCCCAACCCAGGAGTGAGGCCCAGGGTGGCCACCTCGAGGTAGGGCCAGCCCTACAATGGGGGTTGAAGGTGCTCAGCTTTCTTGTAAATTATGGGTTTTATCTTTCAAAGCCATGGCCCACTGAAAGCTATAAATGATGTCCCCTGTCAGTAGTCACAATTAATTCTCTGTGTTGCAGAGGATGAGCTAGGTTGCAGCTGGATAGAGATAGCTAGCAAAATCATGGGAGCTAGTGCCATAAATATGACATAGTTCCATAACAAGGCAATGCATCCTCCTCTCTCCATCCCAGAAATGCTGAATTTTCAGAGTGTATTCAGCTTCTACTGGCCCTAGCAAAATAAAGGGCATGTTCCTCTGATTTTCAAAGTATTGCAGGGAGATTCAGTATTTGGACCCCATTAACGTCAGCAGAGAGAAACTCTGTCCCAGTGCACCACTCTGAAAGCACAGGACTAACGTCACCAGCTTTTCTCTCAAAGTAACGTTATGCTACCACTTTAAAGAGATATAGGGTGGTGTTTACCACAGAGCATAAGGATGGCAGCACATATTTCAGACTGCTTGACTTTGAGGGCTTCTGAACTTACAATTATAGTGGTCTGTTTACTGCCCATGTTGTGCACAAAAGTAACCTAGCTTAAGTTGTGGGGAAGAAATGTTGTAGAATCTTCAATTTTCTGCAATTCCTCATGTAGCTGGGCAGGAATGCCTTCTGTATGCACTTTACATAGCAACCACTTGTATTTCTCAACTGAAGGGTCTGAGATGCCTTTTGCCCAGATAATATAAAAGCTGCAGCTGAGAACAGACGAACAGAGAAAGAAGAAGAAAAAAAAACAAACACTCTCGCAAAGTCAGACAGGAAGCTGTTTGGCTGGGCAAGCATCAGAGAAACCTCGCCCTTCCACTTCATGTTTATTTTTCTCTTTTCCTTATTTATTGTTTCAGACTGGTTTCCATTCCCATAATAACAGTCAGAGTGTCCTAGCGAAGAAAGAAGATTACGTGTGCATGCATAGAGCATGCGTAATCACCTTGATTTGAGTGAGGTGTTACTTAGTCAGAACGAAAGAGGCGTTGCCTTATTAGCTCCTTGTACTCACTAACATTCAGTGCAACGTGTGCTGCCCCTAGTTTATTCCTGGTCCTGCTGGCAAGGTTAGGGACTGAAGTGATTAAGGGCATGATCACATGACATGCAGCATTCCTGGGTGTAAACAACCCCCAGGTAGCTTACCCCAGGATAGTGTCATTTCATGCAGCCGCTTGTACCCAAAGTTAATAAATTTCCATTCCAAGATAGGAATGGTCATACAAGATAAGAAGATATTAACATGTGTTACCTTTTACTAAGTGAGATATCATATTACAACAGACCCTTTAGAGAAAGGAAAAGGACCCCAAACTATAGGACAGCCCTCCGTGTGGGGTCATACCATCTGCAGATGAGGTCAACATCCTGATTGATATCAGACATATGGTCTGCACAGATGTGTTGCTGTCTAAGCTCATGGGGTTATATTTTAGCCTCAAAAAGGGGCCACACAGGTAAAGGTTTGGGAGTGTCTGAGGTTGTGTGTTTCAATACACCCCTGGGCAAGAGACACCACATCCTGTTTTGGCATGGCCACTTCCATCTGGTAACAAGGGTTGCCACTGTGATAGACTAGCTGCTTTAGCATATAGTCAAGTGTAGGTGCACTGTGATTCTGAATGTTTGCTGTAGATATTTATTGGGTGTTTTTACATGTTATTCTAGGTGCACGTTCTGTGCTGGGAATATACACCCAGTGTAGCCCTAATTCACCAGCTACATGCCAGCTACCTATGTGCCCTCACATGGTGAGCTTTAATGGACATTTGGACTAACCATGCAGGGCAAGCACTTGCATGCAGCTGGTGTAATGTGGAGGCAGGGACAAGCAGGAAAAGCATGGAAACAAAATTGCCACCACCAGTTCCCAAATACTTACCTAGCTCCCAGGGACTAGCAAGCAGTGGCAACAACAGGAACAGCAGTAGGTTCCAGTTAGCATCAGAGAATTGCAACTACTCCTGCCATGCTGTTCCCTGGGGCCCACCACTGCTCCTGTCACACTGCTCTTGGGATCCACCATTGCTACTGCCACTGCCACACCCAGGGACTGGCTTTCTGGCTTGGAGCGGCGGCAGCAGCAGCAGCAGCAGCAGTGCAGAAGGGGCTGGAGAGCNCTCTTCTCCCCTAACACTCTTTCTCTGGATAAACTTATGGAAACCCACAGCTTCCAGTATCAGCTGTATACTGATGACATGCAACTCCTCTCCACGCCCATGATCTTCCCCTCCATCCAGTCTTGTATCTGTCTCTTATACACATCTAGATGTGTATAAGAGACAGGTAAGCCCCTCTCTCCCAGCAGCTCATGGGTTGCTACTGAGTGTGCTAGTGGCTACCCACAAGCTGTTATGTACACACATCCCTGTATGTGTTCCGGATTGCCCTTGCTGGCATGTTGCTGTTGGCCCATGCTGATGAGTAGTATGTATTTACACTCATATTGAGAGAATCTCTGAAAGCTCAGCTGCTGCCCTCTTGAGAATTGTACTAAGGGGAAACATGAGGTAGAGCTGTGTTTTCTATTTGCATACCTTTAATTCTTTTAAGCTCTGTTTGTTTCCTTGGCAGCTGTAGCATACTTCTGCTTCTAGCACAGAAGTGTCTGAGACATCACTAACTCGTATCCTGACAGCAATGCCAACTGACACCTTCCAACCAAGTGAGACTCCATTCATCCTCTCTCACCATTTCTGATTAGTTAAAACATAAATGAATTAAATTAGAAAATTAAATTGCATGTTAAAGTATAGCAAAATCATTCCAATCCTATATACTTCTCTCTAGAAAAGCATGAAGATTATCTTCAGAGGGGAAGACTTTCCTTATTCATTGGTGCAAAATTTAAAATTGTCCAGTTGGGATATGGACCACCAAGGGCCAAAGGATTTCCTGCTAAAACTACACTTAGGTTAAATGAACTAAGGTAGATTTATCCCCATGTTTTTGAATTAACTAGAATTGTGTAAAGCTTGACAAAACAGATCACAAGGGAAAACCAAAGATACAGTGGTAACACGTGTATATGCAGCCATTGGGCGAGGTCATTTGAGGGTTTGGTGTGCGGTGCCATCGGTATGCTGATGACACCCAACTTTACCTGTCTTTTTCAACTGACCCAGACCTGGCAGTCTCAGTGCTTACCCAGTGTCTGGCAGCTGTAGGGGACTGGATGAGGCCGAATCATCTGAAGCTACATCCTGACAAGATGGAGGTGATGTTGCTGGGTAAAACCAAGGGAGTGGTGGCATCTGTCATTGATGGGGTCTGCCCTCCATTGGCTCCTCAGGTCCGTAGTCTGGGGGTGTTCCTTGATTCACGGCTCTGCCTGGATGTCCAGGTGGGGGCCGTGGCAAGAGAAGCATTTTGCCAGTTACATCTGGTACGACGGCTTTGGCCGTATGTCTCCGACACTGACCTGGCCACCATCATCCATGCCTTCATCACATCAAGACTAGACTATTGCAATGCACTCTAAGTAGGGCTACCTTTGGTGACAGTCTGGAGACTGTAGCTGAATGTGGAAGTTCGTCTCCTGATAGGAACGGGTCGCCGAGAGCACATTACACCAGTGCTTTGTTCTCTGCACTGGTTGCCTATAGTGTACCACGCTCGATTCAAAGTGTTGGTTTTGACTTATAAAGCCCTAAACGGCCTGGGCCCCGCATACCTGTGAGACCGCCTCACTCCCCAGGTCCTGGACTAGCCCCTGAGGTCGTCCGGGGATGCCTCCCTCAGAGTCCCCCGGATGGCGACAATGAGGGGGGCGTTCTCGGTGGCCACACCACGGCTGTGGAACTCCCTCCCAATGGACCTCCCCTCTTTCCAAAGACAGTGTAAGATGTGGCTGTTCTGCCAGGCATTTGGTGAGAGGGACAGGTGAGGAGTGGGAGGTTTGGGGAAGGGGGGTTTGTGGCTCTGCCTATGTTTTGAGGTTTTAAATTATATTTTTATATTGTATTTTTTTATGTGTGTTTTTATTGTATTTTATTATACTGTAAGCCGCCCCGAGCTGCTGTGGCAGGAGGGGGCGGCTAAGAAATCCAAGCAAATAAAATAAATAAATAAATAAATAAATAAACACGCAGTGTAGTCCTGACTGCCAGGAGATAACAGGATTCCATTCTTGTGAAAACGAGGAAGTTAATACTTCCAATAGGAAACAATGGTCGTGATTAGTGATGGCACAATGTGTAAAACTGCACATCACACCATGCCTGCAGGGAAGATAATATGAGTCTTGGCGCTTATAACATCTACATTAGCTCAAACTATTGTGCACTTGACTTTGGGCACGTTCATAATGTGAAACAATACTTAGCTGTTGGAGGAGGGGAAATGACCACAAAGAGCCCTAAACCAAAAGCAGCTATGTCTGTTAGAAAAATAAAAATCACAGAGTTCATTTTGGTAACAACAGAAGGGGAATATTTGTTCAATCTAAAGATGAATGTCGGTACAAGAACTAATGGATACAAGCTAGCTATAAATATGTATAGGTTAGAAATTAGAAGAAGGTTTTTCACAATCAGAGCAGTGGACTCCTGACATAAGCTTCCAGGAGCAGTTGTGGGAGCAAAGAATCTGAACAGCCTTAAAATGGAGTTGGATACATTTATGACAGATAACTTGTGAGGTATTTTTAAATTTGATGCTACAGAAGGATTCCCCCACCCTCCCCAAGAATACATGCTGGGGGATTTCTTTCTTTCTTCCTAAAGCATCAAAGTTGCCTGTAGCTGGAGGTGGGACAGTTGAGGCATTCTGAAGCCTGTGGGTACTATATTATATATAGGTGCCTTGCTGGTGCAGCCTGCGCGCATGTCAGGGTCTAACATATTTGGTGGGAAGGAATTTTTCCACTGGACAGACTGGCAGACAACACTGAGGGTTTTCTTTGCCTTGCCCTGCAGCATGGGTGGCTCACCCATTTGAGACATTTGGATCTTTCTTTTCCTAAAATTGTTCTCTGTTATTTTGGGCATTGGTGTGATCTGGTTGGTCCCAGTCTCAACTTGTAGCTACTGGTGGGATTTTTCTGTGCAGACAGTTGGGGTGTGATGAGTACTGCAGTGGTTCAGGAGGCTGGACTAGATAACCTTTGAGGTCCCTTCCAGTTCTGAGACTCTGTAACTGCTCTACGAAAGTGTGCTGACAATGAGCCTACCACATTGACACTTTTTTCCTCTGACATCTGAGAGCTGTGAAAACGTGTTGCACATAAGCGATAGGGATGGGCATTCCGGATTTGGATTTACGAAACTGTCTGAAAACGGGCAGTTGTGGATTAATCCGTATAATCCACAATACATGAAAAATCTGTACTTATGGATCTGGATTTCCTCCCACATCTCCTGGAGTCTACTTATTGCACATGTGCAAAATGGCTGCCAGGGCTCCGTTGCTCATGCATAAAATGGCTGCTGCCCTTAACCAAAATGGTGGCGGCCAAAATGACATCACCGCCATTTTGGTTAAGTGTGGTGGCCATTTTGCACATGCACAAAACAGCCCTGGTGGTCATTTTGCATATGTGTAATCCAGAGTAGGGAGCGTGCCGCAGCAAGGGAGCCTGACAGAGCCTCCACAGCAGCGGTGGTACTTCAATCAAGTCCTCTGATGCAGTAAGTACCACTCTGGGCCCCAGGGAAATAGGGGTAGGAGGAGGTTGGACCCACTGTCCTGGGGTTAGGCTAGGGATGGGACTTGGATGGGCTATGGATCGGTTTCCCACTGACTTCAATGGGAAAATTACCCATTGACTTCAATGAGAAAATCCAAATTCATAAACTGTAATTAATCTGCAAATTACAGATCCGAATCAGTAATGGATCTGAATCTGTAATTCAAACTGAATGCCCATCATTAGTGAGCAAAGATACTGGATTTCACGTCTGTTTTTTGTGCCACCAGATGTTGGTCCAGGATCGCCTTCTGACCTCCAAGGTCAGATCCCTGGCTAGGGCCCACCTGACTGGGCCAAACTGGGCCACAGCAGGCTATCACATTTGTTGTGGCCCACCATGACCTTGCCCAAGTTGGAGCCAGCCAGCTGTTATTGGGCCACCATGGTTGCCCTTCATGGCAGGGGTGGGGTGTTGGGCGTAGCGCAAAGGTGTGGCTACCCACCTGCCTGTCTGTTGTGGACAGCAGGACGGAAGCCTGGCCACATATGTTTGGTGCCCTGAACTGGCCCCAACCGTGTCCTCTGTGGAGTTCAGCCATCGGCCAAGACAGTGGTGCGCCGCTGTCGTGTGTTTTTACCCTATGTTTTACATTTAGAAGACATGATCATTTATTTTATTTTATTTTACTGTAAGCTGCCCAGAGCTGCCTGTGGCAGGATGGGCGGGATAGCAAGTTTTTAAAATAAATAAATAAATAAATAAATGTGGTTTTTTTACTGGAGTGTTAACTGAGTAAAGACCACAAGGGTCTTTCAAAGTATTTACATTTTCAAAGTATTGCTAAGATTTCTACTTGTGTAGTTTTTAATATGGCAATAAACCATGCCAGTATGTACATTAGGAGGCTGTAGATTCACTTGGGTGACTCCTTAGAAGTGTCTACTAATGCACAATATGTTTTGTTTTATTCCTTAATTTGAACACTGCTTAATCAATGTAATTACTCTGTAAGATGACTTTTGGTAGGTGCATTAGCTGATGCTGGCCTGCTGGCAGAAATCCCTATTTTGTGTTTCCTTGCAGAGATAACATATTGTTTTTTCATGCTTATTTTGCTAATGAATTCATTCTGAACATTTTTAGCAAAACACCAGGACCCCAGTTCCCATAAGCAGCCTCTAAACTAGATGCTTCTATTTTATTTATTTGCCTTGCAGAGGTTCTTCCACATCAGAGGTCGTAGATATTCAGCTGCTCTGATATTCAGGGTGCTAAGATGTGCAAAGTTCAGCATCCAGAAGCTGAGACACCTACACTTAAAATCCACTTTTCCAAAGATGGACATTAATCTTCCTTCAGACGGCTGAAAATATTCCTCAGAATACATTGGAGCAGCGTGGGTATACATGAGCGCAGAGAATTTCCATAAAATACTGGTAAAAGTTACTGTAAGATAAATAGAAGGTAAGTCTAGAAAAATTATCTTGAGTGTTTGCAGAGCCGGCCAATAGCTCTGCAGGCGTTGTTGCCAGGAAGAGAAATTTGTCTACATTTTAATTAAATGATGCAGTAACTAAACTTCAAGGACAAACAACAATGCATGGCTTGCTGCACGCTGGTTCTTGATAAAACCAGGCCGCTTTGTTTTGTGATATGACTAAAACAGAACAGCAGTGGGAAAACGGCTTCAGGAAGTCCAAACACAATATAAATCATAGTCAGATTTTCCATACCTTTCTAGACACAGGAACTCCTAAAATACCAGACCAACATGATTGCATACTGAATGCCCTGTTGATAAATCAGGTCTGCAGATACACTTCACAAAATATAACTCTCCCCTATACAAATGTATTTTTTTAATCATAAAATCAGAGGAACAGTATGTGCACTTGGGGAAATTTCTGAGAAAGATATACTAAAATGAAAGCTGAACTAACTGTTATGAAAGCTGCACAGAATACACAGGAATCTACCATTAGGATAAGAAATCAGAAAGGATGCATGCGTTAGAGCAGTCCTGTTTCTGTTAGGTAGATCAGCTGATTAAACAATTACTTCTCCTTTGTCACATTTCTGACATTAACTGCTGAAAAAATAAAGAGAAAAATGCAGCCTGTTTACATAGGCTGCTGAATGTAACAAAGGAAAACAGATCCATGCTGACTGTAGGGTGGTGATATACTATGAAAAATCCTGACTCCATGTTCTCACATTACACCGCTGCACCAGCCTGACTGGAAAAATTAAATCTGTGCTGAAGCAGATGAGTCCTGCTCCTTAATTGGACCCACAGACCTATTCAAGATCAGAGATGATGAAGACTTCATGAGCTATCTGCGTCTTCTCTCCCCACACATAAATCCCACAGCACCTTCTGGAATCCTAGGATGCAATAATTATCCCCACCCCAGACAGCTGGAGAAATGGGAACCAGGAAGGTATCGTGTTCAAATTCTGGCACTATGGCCAGAGCTCTGGGGTTCCACATTTTGGGGCTTCTATATAAAGCTACCATGTTTAGAATGAGCATAGCATACTTTATAAGCTGGAAATGGTTAGATTTTTGAAAGCACCTAGATGACAAAGCCAAAAGTAGATTTTTCGCAGGCAAAAATGATACTTAGGAACTTAACTGCCATTGACAGTCAATGCAATTTTATTCTAGAGACTGCACCTCAAACCACTTATTCAAGGGTAGTCCCATTGACTTCAATAGGCCCCTCCAGAGCAATTAATCTGAAATTTGCAGCCCACCATTTTGTCTTTGAAAATCTGTGGAGCCTAACGCCGCAACCTAACTTAACTTACTCCAGAATATCCCTGTTGACTTCAGTGGGACACACTGGAGTAAGTAGTTAGGAGTGTAGCTTGAATCTCCCTGAAAGTTCGGGAGGGCGGGGTGGGGGTGGTCTACAGTTGTTGCATGGGGAGGGTGCCTGGGTGCCGTGTGTGGTGGGAGCACTTCACACACGTGTGGGTCACGGGAGCATGCATCTCTACGCACCGTATTCAAATAAGACATCCCCTATGTGGATGGTGAGTGTCCATGTGTGAGGGTGCCTCGTAAAGACACCTTTAGGGTCCAATGTCACTTCACAGTTCTTGTAAAGCTACCCTAACCACAGATTAGAAAATATATTAAAAGCCTTATATAAATGCCAGACATCTACTATATTTGCACTACAGGCAGAATGGACAAATCAAATTTCAGATTTGATAAGTGCAGAGTAATGCATTTTGGAAAAAATAATCTTAACAATATACAGACACGGGCATGATGTTGGGTGATTCATTTATCACTCAAGAAAGAGATTTATTTTTTTTACTCCCTTCCCCTTTCTGGACTGGTCTGGTAATGCGGTAAGTGGTAATATGGTAATGCGGTTACCAGATTATTACTGTATAACACCAAGCTATCCAGAATACTGGATATTAACCAAAGATAATTACTAGTTAGTACTTACAAACTAATTACTAATACTTAATAATAATAATAATAATAATAATACTTACTAATACTTATTAATAATAATTACTAATGATAATTATTAATATTAATATCAACTGGTATAATAATAATAATTACTAGGATTACTAGTTGAGTTACTTAGCTTAATATTAATGGTTAGATGTTAATTCTTAAAGTGAATAAGTTGAAATGTGAGCCACCCTGACCCTAAGGGAAAGAGTGGAATACAAATCAAAATAATTAAATATTTCCCCACTATCTGTTTCTGATGTATTTGTCATCTTAGACTAAAAAGATCAGGGCCCTTGATTTTAGAAAGGAGATCACCAATAGGTATAGGTCAGAGGTATATGAACTCATGAATGTTAGAGAGACAGTGAACTATTATTTACCCTTTCTGATTATACAAGAATTAGGAGGCTATTAGCAAAATTAACAGGCAGCAAGCTTACAGCAAACCAAATGAAATACTCTCTTCACACAGCACACAGCACACAACTCAACCATGGAACTCATCACCATGGAATACAGTGAAGACCAATAGTATAAGTGGGTTCAAAAAAGGGTTAGATAAATTCAGGAAGGGTAGGTCCATCAATGGCTAGTAGCCAAGGGGGCCAGAGTTCCTGCCTCCTTGGCTTGTGCCATCATCCTGGAGAAGTGGCAAGAGCCCGTTCTTCAGGCCATTCAATCATACCTGATGAACAAAAAATCAGGCTTTCTAGCCAGTAATTACAGTTACATAACCCATAGAAACCCTAAGGCTGCTTTCAGATGCTATAGGGGAGGGGCCGGAACTTTCGCAAACGCTCTGTAATTACGAGGGTTAGCGCCTGTCAGAATGCACTAATCCCCTTTTAAGGCTACATTTGGAGACCCAGTCATGTGCGGGTGTTCTTGCACCTTAAATGGGAATTAGTGTATTCTGATGGGCGCTAATCCTAACAATTACAGAGAAGCTGCAGTGACTGTGGAAGTTCCCGCCCCTCCCCTATAGCATCTGAAAGCAGCCTAAGATGCTACACCTGAGTGCTAGTAAAGTTCACTTAAGCAAGGTGGGCCAGTTCTGTAACGCTTATTCGGTTCAGTTAATTTTAAAAGGCACAAACAGTTGGTCTTTATACCACAAAAATTACAAATGTGTACATAAAATATAAATCTTCATAAGATTCCATAATTAAAAACAAACTAAAACATCTCTTTAATGCCATTATGAATTTTTACAGCTTCTCTAGCAAAATTAGCTACTGCTTTAATAATTTAACAAAAATTCTAACTTCTGAACTGTTGTGGCCAAATAAGGAGAAGCAGATAATGAATCAATCCATTTAGACCTTAAAGAAGAATACAAATTATTTTGCAAAAGATAATGGTGTGAAGCCTTATTCACTCTGAAATTATTTAAAATCAGTGGTACTACCCGTATAGGGTGGCCATACCGCTCCTTTAAAAGAGGACACTTATGAAAAATACATTGTGCAGGGCTGCACTGGAACCAATGCAGCCCTGCAACCTGTATTTTTCATAAGCGTCCTCTTTTAAAGGGGAGGTATGGCCATCCTATGTCTGTATGAAATTCACATTAATTATTTCACATTAATTACAGTTTAATGTATGAAAATTAGTAAAAGATAAAGACCCTTTTTAAACAGGCCATGGCTGCAGGGGGATGGGGGAGGGCGGCGCATGGGTGCATGCGTACACGGACACACACCCATCTCCACCCTCCTCCACGCACGGAGCAACTGCCATTTTGGCCCACTGCTCCATGCATGGGCGATGGGCGAAGGTGGGTGGGTCGAGGGAGCGTGCACGCACTCCACCCACCCATCCGCTGTGGCATTCACATGGGAAGTCGCCACGCATGCCCATGCAGTCCAACTGTGTGGGCATGCATGGGTGCGTCTCGTGTAAAAAGAGCCAAAGATGTGTTATCAATAAAGGGATTCTGAAGTCTCTCTTTTCATGCAAAGGTTTGAAGATATCTAATTTATATTTAATCTATCTATATTTGGTTTCATATGGGCCAAACCTTGCTCACCCTCCTTATGCAAGTATTCCTACTGAAATCAACAAGACCACTTGCATGAATATTGGCAGCAGATCAAACCCATGTTTGTTATGGAGTAATGGTATGTGTGTCCTTTTTCTATAGCAAATTTCCAGTGCTGGTGACTGTGAAAATATTAATCATTATCAAAGTGATAACTGCCTGGGGGTAGCTTAATTTGTAAATAGAATTTTCTGAAATGTGTCTGTTTTTTAATTTTGTATCTACATTATTCTGACTGGATTTGTTTAGAGAGAGACAGAGAGTGGTTGCTATGTTGGTCCCAAATGTAAGAGATGGAGATAAAGTAGTCCGCACGAAATCTCTCTCATCATCACTAGTTGGTCCAATAAAAGATATCATCTGAACTACTTTGTCTTCATCGCTTACATTTATTAAATGACATCCATTTTCTCTCCTTTAACTATCTCCCTTAGAAGTCACTGGACATCTCCTGCAGTGATTCATGTGTTCTAATGAATACCATTCTCCAGCGCCAGCCTTAGCGACTGCAGGGCCCAGGGCGGGGGAGAAATGTGGGGCCTCATTCTCATGCTGGTGGCAAAGCTGCCAGCGGCCAGCGGGCCTAGAGTGCTCCCCGGCTCAGGGGGCATTCCCGGCTCAGTCTGGGGGTGCTACCCAGGCCTGGGCTCGAGGATGGGCTAAGGGGGCACTCCCCTCCACCCATCCCCAAGCCTAGTCATTTTTCGGGGCACTTACCGCTACCACTGGCCTGCACTAGGCCTGCTCACTGGATCCCAGGTCGGGCCAAGCTCCGTAGCAGCACGTTGAATATGCCGCACCCACTGCCACTGGAAGTTGCCAGGAAATGAGGGAGAGGTGGGGCCTGCCCCTCTCTCACTCCCTGGCCGAGACAGGCAGCAGAGAGGGTCAGGGAGTGAGGGAGAGGCAGGGCCTCTGCCTCTCTCTCACTTCCTGGCCGAGACAGGCAGCGGAGGGGGCCAGGGAGTGAGGGAGAGGCGGAGTCTCTGCCTCTCCCTCACTCCCTGGGTGAGATAGACAGTGGCTGGAAGCTGGGGACCCCGAGCATGGGGACCCCCCAGGAGTAGGGCCCGAGGCGGCCGCCCCGAACCACCCCGCGGTAAGGCCAGCTCTGCCATTCTCCTTTTATTTAAATAGTATTGGCACATTATGTGTTTTCTGACTAATAGTCTGATTCTACATCCACTGAGGTTGTTGGGAGAGTTTTTCAAGGGCTTCAGTTGTCTTTCAATTAGGACCGAAGAGCACAGAGTGCAACATATGCCATGTGCAACATTTATCAGCATTCCCACCCCTGAAATTTCATGTCTTTGCATGAGAATATCACACTAAGGAAATGGTTCTCTTGTACCATAAAATCAGATGTTATGGATTTTATTATAATTACTACCAGCCATCATGCTAACAATTCCATGTTTATTGGAAGGTCAAATTTAAATCAAAGAATATGGGAGGACTGATCAGTGACAAGAAAAGACTCAAACCTTGAAATTTAAACAACAGGGGTTGGATCCCAGGAAACATGTCTCCCATCATGCATTCCATTTATTATAGAAACATCATCTTCTGCTAGTGAAAAATCAAACACCTATGGAAATGCATAGAAGGTTAATGAAACATACACAGAATCAAAGCTCAAAACTTCCTGCTATTAAAACTTGGATTGAAAATGTAGCTAACTATTCCCTCTGCCTTAGAAACGATTTGTATTTCTGTTGCAGGGGAATGGAACTCCACTGAGCCAGGGTTAACAAGCATCACTGGGCCCTTTCCCCTGGTTGGTGACAGCACTTTTCATTTTCAGGCTCAGCTGTGCTATTCCCCAGCATCTTGGCCTAGGGCCAAGCGGGTAAGGCAGAAGTAGCATCTAAGCTGCTTTTGACAGCTGTCAATATGGCCATCAGGAAAGGTGTGTGAATAAACTGATTGCTACTCTGTCTGAAAGCCTGAACCCATCTCTTCTCTGTCATTAGGAAGCGCTTGCCTTACCTCACTGGAGAGCCTCCACAGACCACAGGGAATGGCTAAAAAGTGTCAATATTTTCATCAGCCCAACAAACCAAACCCTTTATGCAACTTCCTCTCCCTGTTATACTCAGGAAGGGATACGCAAACGAACAAAGAGTGTGATAACCGGCAGGGATAGATCCTGGGGTGGAGGTAGTCTGCTACTGCTGCAGCGGCAAAATGAATGTTGCTGGCTGGTGCTGTCTTTGCAAATTTTCTTTTCAGACATCGCTTCAAAGACGAGCTTCCCCTAAGTCCTGCACAGAATTTTCTCAGCAACAGTCCTCCCCTCACTTCACAGAATATCCCAGTGGTGTCCGAGTAGCTGCCAGGAAAACAACTCCCATCCTGCATAGCCTAGCACTCCCTAGCTGCTGGAACCCAGGCATGACACTGGAGGCTGCTGAAATTTACACTGGTAATCAATCAGACCCAGGACTGAGAATGTGTATGGATGACTTAAAGCTACATTCATGCCCCACCGCAACCAACCATCTAGGATTGTGTCAAGCATAGCAGAGACATTGGGGGGAAATTTGGAATGAAGAACAGAACCAAAAGAGAAATAAATAAAAGAGAGACACACTCGTAACAAACTACCTTTTGGAGAAGCTAACTGATAAGTTGAAATCCAGTGTTCCAAGAAATGTTGTGTTCAGACTAAAGGGGATTCCCTGCTCTGGTAAGATACATCCCCCATGCCTGCTAAGCAATTCCTGCCAGGGAGAACATTTATCCCTGCCCGCATCTGCATATCTGAAAAGTGCACTATCGGCTTTTGGAATGTGCCAGCTGGCATACATGGTTAAAACTTGATCCTGGGGGAGGATACACTCAGACACACGTACAAGTGGAGGCTCAGCTCCTTCTATGCTACCCATTCCATTTATACACGGGCATGGGGGGAAATGAGGAATACAAAGAAAGAGCAGATGTCAGAAGGTGAAAGGCCACTTCCCTCCTGTCTCCGCCCTGTGTCCCTGTCCTGGGGTTTCCTGCAGGCTGTGTATCTGTGCATGTGTGCCTGCATACATGTATAGCCAGCTATACTAGCTCTGCAACCCACACAGGGCCACCTGCACTTCAGGCATTCCTAAAAGGGTCTTTTGGTCCTTCAATAGATTTTTTTTATTTCTTTTTTGCACTAGCAATGAATTTCTTTCACTGTCTCCCCATCAAACAAAATCAGGTCCTGCCCTGTTGTGTCTGTGTACCCCACTCCCAAACAGCAGCAAAGGACATAAATCACAGGCTGCTGGCTAAGAAAGGTGGGGTTTGTAGGCAGTATCAAAAGTCCTGGTGTGGCAGCTCTCAAAGTCCACAGAATCCCTGCTACTTGGGAAGAAAAGTTGCAAGAGGGAGTTCCGGCCTCTTTTTTCTGACCTTCTCTTTGAAGGGCTCCAGGGGGATGGGAGGGGCCCAAGAGGCAACAAAAGAGATGAGGAAGCTGGGAGTTAGAGCAAGGTTCACCCTCCCAATGCTGCCAAGGAAACAGGTTAGAGGCACCAGGGGAGTCAGGCTCAGGAGTCTGTGCTGCGACCCTCATGTGAAAGTCATAACTGAGGTGAGAGCCAGGCTAGGGCTTCTTTGACTATTTTGTTTGCTGTACAGAGCCTTTATGTTCAGGTGATTATATCTGACTGGGGTGGTGTGACGTTTGTGGATGAAAACCTCATTAAAGAACCCTCAACTTAGACCCTATTGACTGTCTGTGTATCACTGAAATGTTTGGCTCCTGCAATGACTTATCATGGGTGGGGGAGCAGGCCCACCTCTCTATTTGGGCCTTAGTTAGCTATCACAGTATGAATAATAAATAAAAATAAAACATTAAAATACTGAAAACTAAACTAAATGCAAACATTTATCCCTTAGTCATATGTTTAGACAGTAGATAATTGACACATTTCTTTATATATCTTCTAACTGATTTCTCCTGTTGGGTGCAGATTAGATGACTAATTCTCCACTGGTAGGGCTGCTTTGTGCCTGACACTACTGATTTCAGTGGATATACACTGACATCAAAATGGTGTAATCTACTGGAAAAATTCTTCCTGACGTGCATTAAAGTGTACTTACAAGTAGGGGTGGTGGAACGCAGACGCAAATTAAGCACAGCTTTGATAACAGCAGAAAGACACGCCACACATGACCGAAGTTTTTTGGCGCACTGACAAATGCGATGAACTGAGCTGCAGAATCCAGCTCAGTACAGCGTATTTGCCAGTTTGCTGAAAAGTTTCAATCATGCACGCCTTTCTGAAGTTATCAAAGCCGCATCTAATTTGCATGCTTGTCCCGCCACTCAAACTCGTAAGTACACTTTAATGCAGGTCGGAAAGCACCCAATGACAATTTTGGGCACTTATCATATGATAATATTAATAACTAACTCTTACCTCACAGTTTTCCTGTATCCTTTCAGGTTTTGTAGACTTTGGAATAGTGACAATCCCATTCTGAATAATAACAAAAAAAAAGATTTAAAAATTCAATTTCCAAAATACAGCTCGCCTTGAAATTCTTTCCAAGGCTTTAAATTTAGGCTTCAAATATCACCCCTATTTCTATACATTATTATTTATTATGACAGTAACACACCATGTAAAATCTTGGTACACTTTAAATAGTTTTCAGCTCAATTCCACACACGGATTCATAACCATGAAGCAGTGGTATGCATTGACAGAGAGACAGAAAATGGCATGTCTCACTGACTCATTTTTCTGTTTCTTTACTGTTTCTTTCTGTTTCTTTACTCTACTGAAATTGTGTGGGTGGCCGGTCCAACCCCTGTACCACTTCCAGGACCCTGCCATGACAGCCATCCATGGCGGTCGGCCATGGCGGGCCCCGATCCAGGCCGGGTCATGGCAAGTCTCAACAGACATGCTTGCCTGCTGTGGCCCAGTCAGGCAGGCCTTAGTCTCGGCTAACCTTGGGAGTTTCACAAAGTTAGAGCCTGGGTTGGCCACCAACACGGCCTGGGCCAACATCTGACGGTGCAAAAACAGACGTGTCGGTGGCCCCTGGGCCTAAGCAGGTTACCGTCACATCTGCTTTTACCCTATTCTTTTTTCTGATGCACAGAAAATGCATTGTTTGAACAGACCTGTACCTTTTCACCTCTACGTGCTATTGTATTGCTGTCTACACTTACTTGAATACTCCAGCGTATACAGATCTGTGCAGGAGTTTTCCCATATTTCTTTGCAAGCTGAATTATGTCAGGATGAGAAAGTGCTTCGCCTTTTGCTAATGGGCAGTAACCTTCAAAAATGATATTTCTGCTCCGACAATATTCTACCAGCTCTTGAGGTCTATGGAAAGGATGATATTCAACCTTTTGTAAATGAGAAGAAATCGAAGTTAATATCCTTTAATTGATTAAAATCCTTGATTAGTAAACCAAAAGAGTTGAGATGGGAAAATGATTGTTGACATTTCTGTTTTTCAAACAGGGCCATATCGCCTTGGGTAGAAACACTGGAAATTGTGTATGTTCGGTGGTGGGGAGCCTCCAGGCCATGGGACAAATGCAGCCTGTGGCTATTTATTTAGCTCCTTTCCAGTTCCTCAATCTGGTCCATGGATCTAGTCCCTATTCTCAGGCATGCAAAGAGTGATCTCAAGGGAAGGGAGTGGAGATGAGAGCTTGTACTCAAGGCTAGGGGATGGATCCATGGCACAGAACCCCCTCTTCCTTCCCACATCCTGAGCACACTCTGTAAATTCTTCCTCCCCTCCCCCAACTCCTATCCATCCCACAGAGCTTGTACTAATTTTCAAAGAGGCTAATGAGAAGGAAAAGGTTCCCCACCCCTGCCATCTTGCCAACATCTTTAAAGCTGCAAAGAGGCCATTAGTACACACAAATTCCTTGTGCTAAGGCACACAGCATTCTCTGTCCCATTTCCACACTTAAGATAAAATGATACTAATCGGAGGGAACAGAGAAGCATCTGAGCAGAACATGGAATACTAGGGGTTTGGTCTCTATGAAGAAGAGTGATCGCAGTGTTGGAATTGGTGATGCATGCAAAAACATTTCTTCCTTTAACTGTAAATGAAGTGCTCTGAGGGAGGGATGGTTATGGGTAACTAGAGGGAGGAGTTTTGTGTCTAGGTTGGGGGTTTATGGTAGGAAGAAGGGATTCAGATTGCCAATAACATATAAGAAGATCATGAAGGTCACTGGAAGGTTAGGAAGAGAAAGACAATGCTTAACACTTTGAGGCTTGGATATGTAATCAGAACCCTTGAACCTGCCGAGAACATGGTATTTTAAAAAAATCTCACAGAGTGTGCATTGTAAGACACGTTTCTCCCTACATGCACAAATCAAAATGTGCAGTGTTTTCTGGTAAGCAGCCATGATAAACATGCCATGCGACTTCAAATTAAACAGCTGTCATAATTCTTTCAGTGATCTAACTCTTGTGCACTTTTGAAGAAAAAGATACTTTTCAACAATTACATCAGATACTTTTCAACAATTACATCAACGTGTGGAATCCACGTAATTTCACCCACCGTAAGAAGGACAAATGAACATTTCCTGTTTCTCATCTTTAGTACATGTTGTCTTTTCAGACAACAATAGTTGGGAACAATAGGCTGGCATTCGTTCAGTACTCACAAACAAAAATTATGGCCCTCGAAGGCTAGGCTGAGTCAGTCCAAAATCCCCATGATCAAAATGAGTGGCTGGACTGGGAACACAAGGTTCAAGCAACAGACGCATCCATGTCTTCAACCTTTGAAGTTGCTTGACCTGTGTGTGGCCCTTGCATTGAATGTTTATAATTGTGCAGACTGTGTTTAGGTCACTAATTTGTTCATGTGCCTGCACTGTTCTGGAACAGGCTGTAAAATATTTCCATTGTTTGTTAGGTAGAATCACGAAGGGGAAGGGGGGGGAGGAATAAGCCAGCAGTTCCAAAAGTGAATCTTTCAAATTTATTCCTGAGAAATAACACAAAAAGCTAACACCGAGCATTTATACTCTGAAAGGTAGTTACAAGTACTGGCTAAAGGAACTGGTATAATTTTAAACTGGTAATTACAGACTTTAACTTTTATTGTTGTGTCCTAAAAAAAAGTACTCTTAATGTGTGAAAATGTAAGACCGTGAAGGCACAGTATTTGTAACACTACAGCCAAATTAAACCAAAAATGATAAGGAATGGACATTTAGATGAGATTCTTACTGGAAAGGTGCATAAATGCAAAATACTGGGGGGAAATTACATTTTCAAAAATAAAATATATTACTTTTCAGGTTGACAGTGACATTTTGCTTGCAGTTACACCACTGGAAGGTAGCAATCTTAAAACCATGTATTCCAGAGCTGTCCCACTGATGCTGAATGTTGTTTAGCTTCACTGGAGTAATTCTTCATAACTGGATTGTGGCCGTCTGTTTTTGAGCTCAACGTTATATCAGTGAAGTTTATTTAACGAAAACCAGTATACTGAACATTCAACTTGACTTAGAGCATACAGCTTGACTGTAGCACGTACAGCTAACACTGCCCTTTTTTCTGACACTACACCATTACATCGTGCATTGATTTGGACACCACAAATAAACTTAATTCTTTCAGAACAAGAAGTAACTTGTGTAATATTAAGTGCTGGGAGAGTAGGAGTTCAGACAAAACATTACAGTCAGTATTATTACATTCCTTTTGCTTTTAATCGTTTTTGGATGGTTTCTGGAATTCTGAAAGTGAGGGACTTATGGGATATTGTATTGACTGCACATGGGTGGTCTCTGCAAATACAACTATTTTTTGACCCATGATATTTAGGTCCTGGTCCTAGACATTCTTGCTCAGATACAGCCTACCAATCACATATAGACAAGGACAGGAGCCCCTCATCCCTCGGATAGAACTGCATACTCTTCTTATTTCTTTGAAATCTACGTGGAAAACTACAGGAGACCTTGGAATTGTATGAAATTCCTGCATAGCCCCTTCATAGCTGATGATGCTGATCAGCCATAGCAGGACAAAACCAATAGTAGCAAAGTTTTTGTACAAACCATGCATAATGGAATAGAGTTTTGCATACAAGGGGACCCCACTAAGTTCCTTTGAAAAGCTCAACTTACATTTTACAATGCAATACTTAGTTACACACTGCTGTAGGTCCTAGTACATCTGCTTTGCTGCAAATCTTTAGTGACTACCTCCATACCAAGAAAGGCTATTAGGTGAAGATAGGTGACATCTAAAAGTTAAGATCATTGGCCTTCTGTTCGTCTAGTGCCACATCAACAACGATTGGGTTCTGTGAGAAGATTACTAGCCAGCTGTAGATTTATTTTCTCTTAGTCTAAACTCAAATTTCAAAATTTGATAGCTGGAAGCAGAGAGGGGAGTGCAGTTACCTCATATGCATTATACACATACTCACTTGGTTGACATGTGGAGTTATCTGACAATCTTCCTTTAGTTGCTCCAGATGATTAATGAGGAAGTTGCTTACCCCAATAGACCGGCATATCCCTAATGAAAAAGGACAACACATGTCTCATTTTAGATGGGGGGAAAAGTGCTATCTATCTATATTAATTTTAACTTTGTGAGAACAAGCTGTAAAATTTAGCTTCAGAGTGGAGAACTGATTACACATCCCAATTTCTGTATAACAAAATACTGCAGAGAGTTGCAGGGAAACAAATATTAAATCCTAGTTTGATGGCATTATCTGAAAGCACGGTTCTATCAGAGCCACATTAGGAAACAGTTTTATAATCTAAACACATTGGAGGCTCCCCAGTGGATTCAAAACTCAAGGCTTAATTCTGGGAAAGGCTAATGTAGTATAAGCAAAGAACAATTGGACTTTACCAGAATGAAAAGAAGGAAATGGTGTTCTGAAGAGCTTGCCAAAACTAAAGAGAAGTGGAACATTTGTAGAAGACTAATAGGGTGAGTAATAAAACACAAGGAAACACAGTCCAAATGAACTGCCCTCCACTTACAGGTTATTACTATGACTAAGATGTTATATAAAATTCAATACAACCTCTATACCACCCAATGCTTAGAAATGAGATGTACGTAAAGTCAAGGAACTAAGAGGATAGACTATCCATGTTAACATTGGATAGCTTGTTTTCTGTTGCTGCTTTTCATCATAACAGTTACTGGCATGCAGTTTAATGAACTTTTAAAAATAAAAGTTTGTGTGTATGTAAGTTTGAGATTAATTGACAGATCTGGAAACAAAGATCCTTCCTTATCCATTGAAATAATATAGTGCCAAATCAGCCATGCAGGCTTCCTCATGCTGCACTGATAACATAAGTCAATACTCCCCATTTCTAGAAGTACTGGAGGTGGATGGTTCAAAGCCTGCTGGCAACTTAATCCTCAAAGTGCCTTATTGGTGCAATCTCCATTCACTGCAATGGGGCTTGCACTGGTGGAGTGCTTTGAGGATCTGACTGCCTTTGGTCTCTCTTCTGAGTGCTAATAAAGAGTTTCAATTGTGGTGGAAATTTCCATGATGCAGACAAGACTGAAACTACCACATTAATTTCAAACAGGCCCCTGAACAGCAGGTGGTAACTTTCTGTTATTACTGGTTTGGGCTGCATTTGAACTGGCAACCCACTGGCAAAAGGTTTCTCCTCAACCATTCAATGTGTTTAAAATTTTGAATATTTTTCTTTTCACATTTGTGGGAATTTGGGGCTTTTTGAAAGCATTTCATTATTAAAACCCTTACCTTCCGTCTTGGGGTTAAACTGACCTAGCGAGTACAAAAACCATTAAAATATGTTAATTAGTAGCTCTTCAAGTTTGAGCTTTTAGGACATTGTCACCGGCACCTCTGGGCAAAACATACTAAAATTTCAGCCTAATACTTTGGCAGAACCTGCCACCAGTAGCAGCTTCCCTGACCTTCCAGCTGACCTTCACTGACACCTTGGCTTCCAGGTACTGCTAGGCAGGATTTCGCAATCCCAGGGAAAGGTACAGCCACCTGACTTACCAAGGACCAATGACCATTGAGGGGGTAGGGGGCTTTTAAAAGGAAGGGC
>QEPC01000533.1:305164-316355 GCA_003113815.1 Sphenodon punctatus
GGAGGGAATTAATTTATTTCATTGGTTTCAATGGGGACACAGCGCCCCATTGAAACCAATGAAATAAATCCGGTACCGGTATACCGGATTTAATCCGGGAATCCGGTTTTCGCAGAACCGGTAACCGGTAAATCCGGTAGCCGGTAATGGGCCCAGGGTCCCACCACTAGTATTTAGTAAGTTTATTTATTTCAGTTAAAATGGTTGAAATCCACAAGGCTATGATAAGGATAGGGCCTGGGTTCATGATTTAAAAGGAATCTCAAAGATATGAACTGGGGTGGCCACCCATGCCAGCACACAGGTTCCCCACTCATAGGCACTGTGGGCAGGGGGCATGCGGGCTTTGCAGTCACAGGAACTGGCTGCGAGCCCTGCGCAGCCCGGTTCCCCAGCACTCATGCATGTCAATTTCAAAGGCCAGCCCAGCATCCTTCCCCACTCCCCCATGACAGTAGGAATGCTAAGCAACTGATGCAGTACCCACGCTGGAAGTCACCTATTGGAATCCCTCCCCACACACTCCAGCTGAGGGGGTGCTCCGCAGCAGTGCCACCCAGCGGCCACAGACACGTACCCCCACAAGCCTTGCTCATTTAAATACACCCTAAGGCTGAGCTTCTCACTGAACCTTTCCCCACAGTTAGGCATATGTAAGGCCTTCCTGCTGCATGGTGGATTCTCTGTGTGTAAGGAGGGCTGAGCTCACCCTGTGGCATTTCCCAGTGAGGGGACATATAAGGTTTCCCTCCTGTCCAGATTCTGAGTGTCCTCAACTTCTCCCAAGCTTTCCGCACACTCCTGGCATATACAGGCTTCTCTCCTGTGTGGATTGTTATTTTTAAAATAGAAAATTTTAAAAGTGAAAGAAATCACATTTATATAAGACCTTATCTGAAACTGACCCAAATCCTTGACCTGCCAATTTTCTTTTCTTGCCCCTGGCCTACAGGAGCATCGCAGGTTTCCCCATTTTTTATTTGCTCACAGAACTTTTAATTTTGCTCACTGTTACATGCTACCAACATTGGGTGAAAACAGACACGACAGCGGTGAGGTGGTTCCCCGGCCTGCCCTGGGGTGAACCACTGCAGCAGCCACTCCTCAGGTTGGCGAGGAGGGCTGTTCACATGTGCGGCCCTCCCCTCCCCCATAACCCAGGTGTGGGGGTGATGTCATAGGTCCCTCCACGCCTCAAGTTGGCCTGAGGAGCTGTTCACAAGGGACAGGACTCCTGGGCCAATGCTGCTCAGCAGGATCAGACCCCAGGAAGAGCTGCTGCCAAACAGCTGATGGCTGTGTGTGTGTGCTCCTGGGTCAATCAGCTGGATGAGTACACTCCTCCAGTCCCCCGATCAGCTGTTTGGTGGAGCTGGTTGAGTGCACTCCTCCAGCCCCCCCCCATCAGCTGTTCAGTGGGGCTGTGTGACCACGGGGCCCCAACCCACTGACCCCACCTCAGAGTGCAGCTTGAACACAAAACAGGCGGGAGGGAGACCATTAGCCCACTTTAGCCCAGGTGGCCGGGACTTTACCCAGGCTGCATCTCTGACCTGCGCTGCTCCGGAGTGGAGCAGGCAAACATCTGATGGTGACGGAATAAACATGCAGGTGAGTCCTGGCTTAAGGTGGGCTACTGTCACGTCTATTTTCACCCATGTGTAGGTTTTTTTTAAATCTGCATTCACTGTGGTTTTCTATTCATTGTGTATTCCATAGTAAAATGTGAAATGTTAATGGTTGCCACACCCCGCCAACCTAAAAGTTCACCAGCCACCACTGTGTTGTAGCTGCACCAATGTCAAGCTACATCAGCTCAAAAGTTACCAATCAGCTGGAGGCTGGACTGTTACTTATGCCTCAGTTCTATGTACACTTGCATGTGTTTCAAAGAAGGGTTTATATTTACTGTATATAAACCATGGAACTGACTGTAAACAATTAAACAACTGCAAAATTTCACCACTTTTTTTTTTTTTTTAATGGTTTAAAATATATTTGGGGAAGTCATACTAAACACACAGCAATTTGAATCTTCAAAGTGATGTCATTAATTTTAAACTCAGTGAACAACAAGTTATCCCCGAGAGTCAACTGATATCAGAAACTAACTCTGTGTCTCCAAAGGTGAAAGGTGCCAAATTACAAATCATGCTCCAAACCTCTCCTGCAGTCTTATTCCTGGGCTGACTCTACTTCATGTTGCCAGGTCTGATTCCTCCCGCCCCCCTCAAAGGCTCATGCTACAAATGAGTCAAGGTTTTATTTACAATTTACTGGTGCTTGCGGTTCTCTGCATGTAGAGGAACTGATTGTTAGATGATAAGAGTTAGGTTTTCCATAAGTAACACCAAATCAATTGATGTTGTAAAGGTCAATTGACTTGACCTTTAGTCTAATCCTGCCAACTGGCCTTTTCCTCACCTTCATGATAGTAAAAGGTCACAAAATCTGCTAAAAATGTTTGACAAGTTGAACACTTTTTTTAAAAAAGAGGAAAAGGTGTTCTAGTAGCCCACCCCAAGGCCTGGATTTCAATACCCTACACACTCTCCTAACTGTCCTCTCCCCCATGCAATTTCTGCTTGTGTTGCACGTATGCCCATGCACACACACACTGCTACTGTTAAAACTCACATACACGCATGCTTGTCCCCTAGCATACACACAGCTCCTGACAGCCTCTACCTCCTAGTGCGAGGTGAACACAAAAGCTGTTGCAGAGCTACCATTGGTTGCTAAACAAGCTGTCACTCAGAACAGGAGCAGTTCTGATAGGTCAATCAGCAGGACTATAAGGAGGCAGTTAGTCACCCCATGTTCCCACCCTTCACTGATTGGCTGTTGGACACTTCCTCTGCCATAGCTCATGTCTGGCAGTTAGTAAGCAGCAGTCAATCCTGCAACTGCCCCCACACCACTGGGTAAAAACAAATGTGACAGTAACCCGCTTTGGCCCACGGGCGGCTGTCACGTGTGTTGTCAGGCTGCCAGATGTTCACCCAGACTGACCTCGGGTGTGTTGGGGTGTCCAGACTGACACCGAGCTGGGCTGGACTGCCACTGCAGAGCGGACACGTTTGTTTTTATCGATTGTGAAGTATTATTACATATTTCCTTTTTGTAGATTTGGAACCTAGCACAAAAAGATCCAGTGTCACAAAGGAAGTCTGTGGCAAGAAATGGCTAGGGCACAGTTCACAAGATCATATTTCCTCCTCCGTGGATGACACTTGTTTCCAGTCCTATCCCTGGATAGGTACATTAAAATTATTTAGGTCTATGTACGTATTTTTTTCACAGATTAACTGCAAGATAAGCAGAAGGGAGGAGGGGGCTCCCGTGGAAGTGGAAAGCGTATACAAGAAGGATGTCGCAGTAAGTCATTAAACTTAGGCCATTTTTAGACGAGCGCGGCGGCCCCCGCGCTTGTTTTCAAAAAAGCCGGCAGCCCGTTCCACACGTGACACTGCCGCCGTATACGCGCATGTGCGCTTCCATTTTTGGCCGCGTATGACCAGCCTCAATCGCTGAAACGGTCAGTTCGCGCCCGGAAATGGATGCGCATCGCCCGCGCATGCGCATATTTGGCGGCAGCGTCACGTGTGGAACGGGCTGCCGGCTTTTTTGAGAAACAAGCGCGGGCACCGCCGTGCTCGTCTGAAAACGGCCTAAGTCTAGAAAATGATCTGAGAACTCTTTGTTGATGTTAGAGTGCACCATAAAACATATCACGAAACCATGGCAAACGGGTTGATTTGCTTGCATTAATTAACTCTCAGACCTAGTTTGAGATCTTTGTCACATTAAGCCACACCTATAAAACTGATACTATATTTCAGTTCCATATTTAAACATGAGGTTCATGGACACTGTACTGTAAATATTGAAGACCATTTCCCAATCACTAATGTTAAAAAACAAAGCTTTACAAAAAAATAAAAGGCATCACCAACTTGCTGCTGTTTTATATGATTAGCAGGGTGTGGTGCAACAATTATCCCTCATAAACCACAGGAGGTTGTTGAATCTGAAACTGATCATGATTCGCGTGCAGCGCCAGCTACCTAGAACAAAAGTGCTCAAGTTTTTTTTTAATTAGTAACCTGTGTAGAGAACATTGTTGCTTTTAACATGAAATGGGGGCTGAGTGTTAACACCAAAGTTAGCTTGCTGTTTTAATGACCAACTCTCCCACATGAACATATTTAAACATGGCATTTATAGGAGAGAGAGAGAATTTGTGAAGATAGCCTGACAATAAACTAGCGTAGAGAATGATTAACATTCTCTTGTCTCCAGCAGTAAAAGTATAAATATAGACTGTCTCTCAAGAGCAAAGGATGCAAACAGCATTTTAAAAAACCCAGCAACAACCCAAGAGTAATTTCAGGAAGGAAAGAAAAAAAGAAAAGTTCTCTCACATGGGTAAAAGATTTCCTCTGTCAATCAGCTTTAGCCAAAACAAGGCTATTGTCTCCAAGGATACACTGACCTGACCTTCAATAAAGAGAAAGATCTACATGACCCATCAAAGTGTGCGAGGGTCCTGGTGATAAAATGCTAGAGATGGTTAGAACACAGAACTGAGCCCGAGGGTCCCCACTGGGCTTGATTAGGGAGCCCTCACAGCACAGGTCCCTCAGATTCGGGCTGGGATCTCCATGGGTGAGAGGCTCCCCCCCTCCCCAATGCTCTGTGGGGGCGGGGCTGATGTAACCCTGGAGAATCTCTTATTTATTCATTTATTTATTCAAACTTTATCCCGCCCTTCCCCTGTGGCCCCTCCCTTTTCCTGATGTGTCCCCGCCCTCCACAGAGTACTGTGATGTCCTGGCATTCCATGGAGGTGGAGCTATGTTAGGAAAAAGTACAAGGTTATGACATTCCCCATCCCATTTCCTAATGAGACCGCACCCCTGTGGAGTGCTGTAATATCATGGTACTCTGTGGTGGGTGTGAGGACTTACTTCCAGCTCCAGCAATCCTCAGCGGGGCACCCTCCGAGCCGCAGAGGAAGGGGAGGAGCAGCGGCCCTGTTGCTAGGCACCGGGACGCTGCGATGCCGGAGAAACCGGAAGTGCGCCGGTGTTCTGTGTGCAGGGGCGAAGCCCCGGCATCAAGGGGAACAGTCCAGGGTGGGACCCTTAGGCCTAGCTACAAATACTGCCGGCGGGCCAGCAAGACCTTGCGGGTGATCTTGAGAGAGACTGGCCCCTGTGTGATATTCAGATTCCTGGGATTTTGAAAACTAAGTACTACATGTGAGTGATTGGGTGACAGTGTGAGTGACTGGGTGGTAGTGTGAGAAACTGAGTGACTGGGGTGTGGGGTGTGTGCATAAGGGTGTGTATTGAAGGGAAGGGTTGACCTAGTACTAACACCCCTCCCCTCCAGCACCAAATAGGGATTCCTTGTGTGCTTTGTGCGTGCCCCTCTGATACTTCTCTGGACCCCCTGCTTTCCTTCCCCCCACTGGTGGTTATTGGTGTGAGTGAGTGTTCCTTTCCCCAGTGTGCGTGTGCATACTTGGAGCAGAGTGTGTGCCCCAGTTGAGGCATGCCCCCCCCCTTTTCTTCCTCCCCTAGGATGATCTGGGTTGCCTCCGTATAGGAGGAAAGCCCTTATACGATCCTGAGGGACTGTTCCCACCCCCCACCCCAGGGCGCCTCCACAGAGGAAGAGGGGTGGGGTTCCCTTCGACCTGAGACCCTGGCTCCCTTGCAAGATCATCTCCCATCCCCCCCCCCCCCCCCCATGACAGTGGGGTGTGCCACTCCAGTTACACTGGACCTGGACACAGGAGAGCTCGCTGCACCTGAACCAGGCTGATTCTGTTGCAGTCCTGATTTTTGAGCCCATATAGGGCTGTTGTGAGAATTAATAAAAATAAAGATGATGCTTGACCTGATCTTCCATGAAAACTATCTTTCATTTTTTTAAAACAAAATGACAGGACAATATTAGCTTGAGGGAGTCCTACAATCAAAATAGCAATGAACCAGCAGCTCTGTGCTGGGCTACAGAGTATTTGTAGTGATTTGATTCCAAGGGCTAACCATGATCCCAGCACCTCTGTACTCAGATACACAGAGGCATTCTCTAGTCTACAGATGTACTCCTCGCTCAACACAGAGGTGGCTTTTGTTTCCATCCTGATTGTGCTATGGAGGAAAACTTTGTATATGTCTGAAGGTCAAACCCCATACTTCTGTCTCCCAGTGTCCGTGTGATCACATATTTCTTTCCCAAGGGTCGCCAAAGTAGTGTTGGGGAGCCATCTATCGACCTAGAGAATTTCTAATGCATGACTAAAGTAGATAGGACTGGAAAGCCCCTTCACACTCATTCACTCACTCACTCTCTCTCTCTCTCACACACATGCCCCACCCTAAACGAAAACTGAAAAACTGAATAAAATGACATTTCAGTCCCTATGGGATTTATTTATTTATTTAGACTTATCCACCAACCTCCCCACAAAGGCTCAGTGCAGCTCACAATCAAACAATAATAAAATGTAAACAATAAAATCTCAATAAAATTTAAACAATAAAACCTCCCACCCTCCCCACTACCCTCCCCACAACCCCATCCATCCCCTATCCCCACCTGCCAAATGCCTTTACAAATAAAAAAGTTCTACACCGCCTCTGGAAGATGCTTAGGTTTGGGTTCAAACAAACCTCCTAGGGAAGGGAGTTCCACTGAACCTGGACAGCAACCGAGAACGCCCTCCTGTGCACCCCCATCCTATGGAGCATCCTAAATCAAAGTGCCTAAACTGCTGCTACTGTTCCCATGTCCAGTGTCACCAGGTCAGTGTTGCCAGATTCTGAATGTCTTATTTCCCTGCCAGGGGGCAAAATATTTTCCTTTTTAGACCAAATTCTCCCTTTACAAATATCTAACAAAAATTATTTCAGTACTTAGCAAAAATGACTATTATTCTTTATTAGAAATAAATGACATTTAGGAGGTGTGATGGGATGCCTTTTCTCTCTGGAGAAATTTGCACTTGCTTTGCAGCAACTGGATCCAATCACTATCTACATGATCTGGAGAAAAAGCAACTGTTCCTGTGTACAAGTTGCTCCTGAGCAAGTAGCAATTTGCTCAGAGACAACAAACGAACAAGAACATGATCCAGAGTGAGGACAAATTACTCCAGAAGGCAAAGACTTTACTCTGGAACAAATTGCATAAAATGTACTAATAGGGCAGTTTGCTTGATGTACAACAGTACACCCACTGACAGATCAGTCTCTCTGGTGGTTTGAGTCAGTTTCCTCTGTGCTAAACCACTCCTACCTCCTCTAGGCCTGTCTGGTACCCAGGGATATACTACCCCCATCGCCTGATTCTGACACACACACCACCAGCAGGCAGAGTTAGGGTTATCACCTCCCTCTGGGAGCCAACCCTAAGGAGGTGGGACTATGTCAGACAGGGTAGGGCAAAGGGGCTTTCCCACTCCCTTCCTGACATAACCCCACCTCCCGAGAAGCAACATCACGTCACGAAGCTCCACGGTGATGGGCAAAGTTAAAAAGAGGGTGGGAAAGTCTCTATGGCCTGTCCCCTTTCCAATGTGGCCCATCCACAGATGAGGGCAGGGCCAAAGCCTCCAGATTGCAGGGGGGCAGCCACCCTCAGAATCAGCTGCAGTGGCACTCCCTCCAGTTCCCCCAACAGCGGTGCAGAGTCTTGCCACAGCACTTCGGACAGTCCTCCGGGGCCCCTCCCTTCTGCCCGAGGCATCCTAAGCCAGCAGTGAGGAAGCAGTAGGAGCCTCAGGTGCAGCTGCAAGATTTCATGACTGCCACTAGTGTTGTGGTGTGTGCTCTCTCTGTGCTGTGTGCTTGCTGTGTGTGTGTGTGTGTTGTGCTCTCTGTGTGTGTGTGTTGTGCTCGCTCTGTGTGTCTCTGTGTGTAGGGGGCAACGACAATGCTGTTGAGGAGTAGAACAAACCCTGATCTGACCCAGAGAAATCCAAATCCAGAGAGGTGGCAATCCTAGGCAGAGCAGGCCCCATTCCACTTCGCTTTGGGGGCTAGGGAGTCTATAGGATTCCACATGGACCAAGCAATGATGGGCCAAACAGAAAATGGGAGAAAATCTAGGCTGTTCCACAAAATACAGGACATTTACAAAATACAATCCACAAAATACAGGATAAATACCTGTGTTATCGGCAGGTTTGGACGGACAGGCGGGTGTTTTCGGTGGCTGCTCCATCGCTGTGGAATGCCTTCTTGGTGGAGATCTGCCTTAGCCTGGATTTCCTTACTTTTCACCGGTACTGTAAAACCTAGTCCTTCTGTCAGGCGTTTGGCGGGGGGAAAGGGTGGGTTAGCTGGGTTTCGGTGGGAAATTGATTTTTATGCTGATTATGGAAATAATGTTGATGTGGGTTTTATATATTTATATATTTATGTGATATATATTATTTTCTTGTTGTTTTTTATTGTTCCTAATGCCGCCCCAAGTAGGCAAGAGGGGTGGGGTAAAAATCAAATTTAAAAATATATACAATTTTATACTGGTCTTTCCAAAATTTTCCTGAATATCATGTGGTTCTCCATCAATTTCCTTATGCCAATGACAATTTCCCTCTGTCTGGCAACTCTGGACCAGATTGCTCCTCCATGGCAATTTTAGTTAGAGAGATAAGCAACCTTGAGAATGGGGCACGTGGAAGGGCTATTGGTGGTGAGGCATCTCTTAGCTTCTACACATGCACACAGTCACTTAAGGAGCACCAGGTCATTATGTGATGTCTTTGGATACACTTACTCGCAGTGTAAAATGTGGTCTGATACATCATTATCCCCCAATGGCCAACAAGTTCTCCAACAGCAACATTGCCAAGGGAATGTTTATCCTCTGCAGGGAATGTTTGACTTAAACTTCTTTTGCACTGTGTTCTAAAGGCAGACAATCCTGCATCATGAGGAATCAAGAAAGCTAATTCCACCACTGAAGATCCTTTGTTGAGAATGTCCAGCTAGGAACCTCCAAAGTTCAAACAAGGGACTAGGACTCAGAGAGCTGTTGGAATGTGCAACCATCACAAGTAAAAGCCCATTGCAAGCCCTGTAAGCTCAATATGGGGCTTGTCCAGTAGGGGGAGGGTCAGGGGATGAAACTTTTTTTTCTCCTTGTCTCCTCTCCTTTCTCTGTCCTCCATCTTGTCCCATGCAGTCTGTGCAGTATGGAAGCATGTCTTCTGAGTTCTTAGCAGTGGCGGCTCCCCCTGCAGGAAGTTTGGGGCAGTGCCCCCCAAAGCACTGCGGGGAATACCGCCACGGCTTAATCTGTTTTAAAAAACAAACAAACAAAAAACACGCCGCTTATGACAGCTACAGCAGCCTCTAAGCTGCTGCAGAGGCTGCTGTAGCTGTCACTGTGTTGCAACATCTCCCTTCGGGGACCCACCCACTCCACTGGGAGTGGGTCCCCGAAGGGACAAAAAGGCTCAGCTGCTCAGCCGCCCAAAGTGTTTTCCTATGGAAAACGCGATTTGGTCGGCTGAGCTTCTCCGTCCACAGCACACATGGGATGTGCTGTGGAGGGGCAAAGCCTTTCCATTGCGCTCAATGGGCGCAATGGAAGATCTCGCCAGGGCGGTCGCACTGACAGCCCTGGTGAGATAGCTTGGGGGGGGACTGAGGCAGGGAGCAGTGCACATGCGCGCTCCTCCCTGCCTCAGTCTGAAAGTGCCGCACGCCTTCAGTTCCCGCTGCCGCCTGCGCTGATGCCATTGCCGCTCCCCCCCATCCGCCACTCGAAGGGGGGAGAGCAGCATGGCAGCAGCAAGCAACGTGGTGGACAGTAGTTGTTTTTATTTCTTTTTTTTAATTGAGACCTCCTGACTGTGAGTTATTTATTTATTTATTTAATATATTTATACCCCACCCCTCCTGCAAGCAATTCAGGGTGGCTAACAAATTTAAAAAACAGCTTTTAAAACATTTAAAACAGTTATAAAAATCTCACAAATAAAACAGGGAAAGGACAACAAGAAAATATAAAGAATAATAAAGAAGGGTAGGAGGATAAAAACCCGCTAACCCCCCCTGCTCCCCTCCCCAAAGGCCTGGGCGAACAGCCAGGTTTTACAAACTCACCGGAATGTTAAAAGGCTCGGGGTCAGGCGAGCTTCCTCCGAGAGGGAATTCCAAAGTCGCGGCCTGGCCACCGAGAATGCCCTCTCCATTGTGGCCCCCCGCTTAACACGGGGGACCTCCAAGAAGGCACCCCCAGCAGATCGAAGGAGCCGCTCTGGGGCGCAGAGGGTGTGGCGATCCCTGAGGTATGAGGGGCCGAGACTGTAAAGGGTCTTACAAATCAACACCAACACCTTGAACCTGGCTCGGCACGCTATTGGCAGCCAGTGCAGAGCCCGGAGCACAGGTGTTATGTGGTCCCCAAAAGGAGGCGGGCCGCTGCATTCTGCACTAGCTGCAGCCTCCGAACCAGGAACAAGGGCAGCCCCACATAGAGCACATTGCAGTAGTCCAGCCTCGAGGTGACGAAGGCATGGGCGAGGGAGGCCAGGTCCGGGCCGGAGACGTACGGACACAACCTCCTCACCAGATACAACTGGTGGAAGGCAGCCTTCGCCACCCCCTCTACCTGCTGCTTCAGGTGGAGATCTGTGTCCAGCACCACCCCAAGACTCTGGACCTGTTGAGCTACGGGAGGGCGAACCCCCCCAATCAGGGGGGCCAACACCTCCCTCGCTCTCCCCACCACCATCACCTCTGTCTTATAGGGGTTGAGCTTCAGTCTGCTCTGCCACATCCATTCCGCCACGGCCTCCAAACACTGGGATAGCAACGAGACGGCAGGGTCTGGATCAGCTGAAAAAGAGAGGTACAGCTTGTGGCAAAATGCCCTTGCCCTGACACAAACCCCCTCTGACCCCCCTTAGCTGAAACTGCCAGCCTGGCTCAGCCAACGCCCAGGCCACAGCAAGCACATGTTTAGGACTTCCTCATCCCTGGAATTCCTAAGGGGGGGGGAGAAACTCTACACCTGAGACAGGTGACGTAGGATGAGCGAATCCTAGAAGGAGAGGGGCTTCTGGGTGAAAGCCAGCTGACCCTCCTGGACAAATGAGAATGAAGGTCAAGGATGCCTTAAAAGGACCAGCACAGGCATTTTGGCTCTCTCTCTCTCTCTCTCT
>QEPC01000533.1:321809-360711 GCA_003113815.1 Sphenodon punctatus
CTGGGAGATCTGCCTGGAGAGAGAGGGCTTTGCCGGGACCCTTGCCCACCCCGCAGCTCTTGGCTGGTGTTTTTCTGCCCCCCCCGACCGTCGGTGAAGGAGGCCCACGGAGATATAGGACAGAGGGGAGAGACTTGCTGTGATACCCCTTGAAGCGGTGAGGTATCAGCTGTGTACGGGGAGGCCCCGCCCTCGGGAGCTCAAAAGGCGGCGTTCCGCCTGCGGTGTGTGAGCGGGCTGGGAGATCTGCCTGGAGAGAGAGGGCTTTGCAGGGACCCTTGCCCACCCCGCAGCTCTTGGCTGGTGTTTTTCTGCCCCCCCGGCCGTCGGTGAAGGAGGCCCACGGAGATACGGGACAGAGGGGAGAGACTCGCTGTGATACCCCTTGAAGCGGCGAGGTATCAGTTTTGTACGGGGAGGCCCCGCCCTCGGGAGCTTAAAAGGCGCCGTTCCGCCTGCAGCTCACCGTCAGGCATGCGCCGGAAGGCGTCCAGCAGGGCAAGGGGCGGCTGGTTTGTATCTGTTATAGCCATACACCATGTCCAGGAAACGCAAAGGACCTTGCCCCACAGGATTGAATGGGCTTCCATCTCCCAAACAGAAGAAGTTGGACTCGTTTTTTCCATCTGCCTCCAAGGACTCGGGTGTGTGTGGCCTGGACTCCAAGCCCAACCATTGCTTGCCATCGCCATGGGGCTCCCAGCATGGAACATGCCATCAGAGGGTTTGTGACAGTCTGGAGGACCCGCTCTTCTCCAGCTGTTCGGCTTGTCCGGTAGAGTTAGAGCCTCTTAGTTTGCCCCTTTTGGGTGACTCTCTTTCAACTAATACTCTTTTATATAAGCTTCTGGGTGACCAATCTATCCTAATTGTGGATTTAGTGAAAAGACTGCATTCCCAGTTGGAAGGCATAGGGCGGAGCTTGCTGGAGCAGGGGAAGAATTTACAGCTGCTGGTAAACTACGCATCCAGTGTGAATAGGGACAGTGCGCCCAGGTGTGATATGCTACACCCTCTGGGACAGGAAGAGGGAGGGGTGGGTAGGGTGAGCAGGGGCCCACATACCAGTCACTGCTCCCCACGGCGAGGGTGGAGGGAGGGATGGTTGTATGCCCCCCTGGTCCTTAGTCCCAAATAGAGCTGCAATTTCTTTGATGGTGTATCCCCTGCCCAATGGTTTTCTCCCTAGATGGCATTCAAAGTTGGATATTTGCCATCATTTCTCTGCCATCTTAGCTTCCAATTTTCCTCATCATCAAATACGGGCCTTTCAGATTCTTCCTCCTATGGGAGAGGGCCACAGGTTACTAGTCTCCCTTCGTTCTAACCAGATGGCTGCCTATTTATTCTCTAGAGTGGACTTATTCGCTTCTTGGGGGGTTATGTTGGGGGAAGTCTTAAATAACCCAACTATACACCCTTTATTTCCAAAATTTAAGGGGGGGGGTCGGGTCCCAAATCGGCTTTTCAAAGCCAGCCAGGACGGTTTCTGCAGATCTTAGGCAAGCAGTACCGGTAGACAAAACCCCAACGAAGGTCCCAATAAATGTTAGGCTAGCACAGTTGGCCATGCCACAGGCCCCTATGGAGGATACTCATGTGGAACCACAGGGGGGCTCAGTCTGTGCCCCACCCCGGGCAGTTTCTTTGTCTTCCCCCCCAGTTATAGAAGCTATGGATTTGGCTTCTGCCATCTTCTCGGACCTAGCTAATAGGGGAAATCTGGGTGTGCTGGGCTACAGGGAGGAATTAGAGCAGGCGGGTCAGGACCCTCTATCTCCATTACTGCAGGCTCCGCGGGCAAACATGGAAGATGCGGAAGCAGTAATTACCAAGGAAGGAATCGGCAGTAAGAGTCAGGACGCAGTGAGGGGGGATATCAATGGGGACATTCTCCCAGCCTGACCCAATCAGTGCCAGAGGGCGATTACAATCTGCTCCTGGAATGTGGCAGGCTGGGCTAGACTGGTGGGGCAACCAGAGGCACTAGCATTTTTCAGTGACTGTCATTTTATAGCCCTACAGGAGACATGGGTGACTGCGCAGCTCTCCTTGGAATCCTTTGACAGTTATGTGCTACCAGCAGCATGACACTTTAGGAGGGGGCGGCTGAGTGGTGGCCTGGCTTGGCTTATAGCTAAATCTTTACAGCACCAGATGCTGGAAATCATTTACAGGCCGCCATGTCTGTTATTACTGGTCATTTTGTTAGGAGGGTACAAATTTATTTTGGCCAATGCGTATATACCGCCATCAAATGCAAAGTATTACAGCCCCTCTTTTTGGTCTTTTGTTAGGGATGCCCTCAAAGAAGCTATAGATTCCCATCCTTATGCTAGGATAATTTTGCTGGGCGATTTCAATACCCGTATTGGGACAAATGATGACATTTTTCATCCTTATGGTGAGTTTTATTTAGTTGGTAGAGAGGAGGGGCTTAGGAGGTCCAAGGATGAGATGGTAAACTCTGTAGGTCTCCTATTAGTCAAATTATTGATAGAGGCAGTCTTGTTCATTTTGAACGGCACAGGGTATGGGGACCCGTATGGGGAGTTTACCTATGTGGGCCCAGCAGGCTCTAGTGTGGGGGACTATGCGGCCATCTCTGCAGATTTAGACCCTCTGATTAAATCCTTTAAAGTAGATAGCTGCCAGGGGAGCGACCATCTGCCCCTGATTTTGGAATTGGCCTACCCACAGCTGAGTCCCCCTATTGACAAGTTAGAGGGTCAGGGAACTTCAAAGGCTTTATATCATAGGGCAGTCAGGGCGGAACATATTCCACTAGAGGAGGTCGGCCTGGTCTATACATCTTTTCAGGCTGACTGGAGTATGGGTTCTTATCTATCGGTTCTTGATTTTTTCATAGCCTTGGTACAGGAACTTGGTACGCTGCTGGCTACAAAGGGCAGGGGCATGCCCAGGAGGCGGAGCGGTAGATTTCGCTCCAAACCATGGTATGATCAGGAGTGCCGGGAGATTAGAGGGCAGTTAGTCGTATTATATCAAGACTATAGGTGGGCCAATTTGAAGATGATACCTCCCCAGTACTTTGTAGTCAAGAAACTCTATAAAGAAACCATCAAACACAAGAGACTCCTTTACTGGGAAAGATACTGGGACAAATTGGTCCTGGCGGCAGATAGCCATGACAGCAGGAAGTTCTGGGGTCTGGTGAATGGGGTTGGTAGGGAGAAGGCTGGCCCTGCCCCGTCCGCTGTTCCAGAGGAAGGTTGGGTGGCGCATTTTTGTGCCCTCTACGTGGGCTCAGGGATGGGGATTGATACAGCTCCTGCTGCATTGAATGCCGCTGTGGTTCCTCTGTGGCCCCCCATTTCAGCCAAGGAAGTAGCAGATATTATAGGCACCTTCAAAAACGGGAAGGCCGCAGGACCAGATCTGATCCCAATAGAGCTCCTTAAAGGATTTATGGACTGGTGGGTGCCCAGATTGGCACAGCTGTTTTCAGGTATAAATGCCACGGGGTTCTGCCCCCTGTCTGGGCCAGGGCCATAGTGGTACCCATTTTTAAAAAGGGAGACCGTGGCAACCCTGCAAATTATAGGCCAATTAGCCTACTGTGTACCATCGCAAAGGTCTATGGCAAGTGGTTGTTTGCAAGATTGAACGCCTGGATGGAGAAGGAGGAGATCTTGTGGCCCGAGCAGGCAGGGTTCCAGAGGGGGTGCTCCACCCTGGAACATTGCCTGATTCTAGCCCACCTTATTGAAAAGTACATGAGCAAGAATGGGAAATTCTATGTGGCCTTCCTGGACCTCCGCTCGGCGTTAGATCTAGTAAATAGGGGAATTCTTTGGCAGAGATTAGATGCTCTAGGGGTGGAGCCAAGATTTTGGTGCGTCGCCTGCATGGAAATAACTCTTTGGTGGTCAAGTTGGATTCGGAGGGCCGCTTGACAGCTGACATCCCTGTGCAGGCAGGAGTCAGACAGGGCTGTGTACTGGCACCCTCCCTTTTTAATTGATTTATAAATGGTGCGGTGCCAAGGTTGGCCGCCCCTGAACATTTCCCGCCTAAAATAGCAGATCACCCAGTAGGGTGTCTGCTATAAGCGGATGACATCGCAATTCTCTCCCAAACAAAGGTGGGGCTGAGGAGGCAGTTGCAGTGCTTTGCCAACTTCTGTTCCCAGAGTGATCTGGCTATTAATTTCAGGAAGTCCCAGATAGTGGTCTTTGCCAAAGCAGGTAAGGGAGGGAAATGGCAAATTGGAGAGCACACCATAGTACAGGTTAAATCATTCCGTTACCTGGGCCTCCTTTTCCAATCAACGGGGGTTTGGAGTAATCACCTGGAGGGCGCTTTGACAGCAGCACAGGGAGCCATTTTTTCGTTGCTGAGGTTATTTGGGAGGACGGGTAGGAGAGCTGTGGCCCCTGCAATCAAGGTAGCAAATGCTAAAATTCGGACGCAGGTGCTGTACGGGGCGGAGGACTGGCTGCCTCTCCTTCCGGCGAGAGCAGGGAGGCTGGACAGCATTCAGGCCCTTTTCCTACAAAACCTTTTGAAGGTACCTCGTGGTACCCCATATGCCGCCATTAGGCTGGAGGTCGGCCAAGAGAGGTGGTCTATGGCAGCGTGGGCAGCAGTGCTCAAATTTTGGGTCAAATTAACGAACTCGGCTGATCATGGGCTGATCCAATACTGGAAAGTGGACACATATAAGAGTTCTTTGCAGAAGAGTGTGGAACTCTTCCTGTCGAAGGTAGGGTTTCATCTGGATTATTATCCCCCCCCTCCTGCGTTGCTCCAGGGACCGGAAGTGCTAGGGGCTTCTTAAGAACTGCCAGCGGCTACGTGGCCCTTTGGGGCATGGAGGGGGAGGAGGGGGGAGATGCTGTTGGTGGGGGGAGAGGGGAGATGGGGTGGATGTGGAAGAGGGGGAACAGAGGGAGGTGACATCTCAGGGAGATGAGGGAGGAGGATTGTTGATGGGGCTGGAGGAGGGAGGAGGGGGAGAGTGTTATGACGGTGTGCCCTGGGTGGGGCTAGGGGGGAAAAGAGGAGAGTGGGAGGAATGTGTTGATTATGTTGTGTTTGCCAATGTAGGGATGGTGGGGCCAACTCCTCCTGGTGAGAGGGGGATGGAGGTGGTCAGGTATTTCCTGGTGGCAGCAGGGGATGATTGTTTGGAATATGTGACCTCCCCCATGTATGTGAGGGAGGTCATAGAGTGGGACATTGGTGAGGCATAAGGGGTTTGGCTGATGGTTGTTGATAACAATGTATTTATAATGACTATATTGCGTATTATGTTTAGTTTATTATGTTAAAATGTGTTGTTGACTTGGGTTCTCCCTGTGTGGAACAAAGGTCCAAAAATTGTATTTTGTATTTTGCTGTAAGCCGCCTCGAGTCCTTCGGGAGAGAGGCGGGATATAAATTAAACTGGATTTGGATTTGGATTTGGGATTGGGCGGGCAGGGACAGGGCCCATATAGTGGAAGAAGTTCTGACAAGGTTAAGGGATAGGGATTATCAGGAGGAATGGGCGGTCATCAGGAGCTCTCCACATCTCCGTGACCTTCTCCTGTTCCCTTCGCCCCGGGCAGGTATGGCGGCATACTTAGTTTCCAATATCCCATCTAGAGGCAAATATCTGTTTATGTGCGCCAGGTTTAATGCCTTACCCACCGCCCTTCTGGAAGGGCGCACTCGGGCAGTAGAGTTCTCTGAGAGGCTCTGCCCGTTTGACGCCCAGTCAGTAGAGACGTCGCAGCACTTTCTTCTGAGCTGCCACCTATATGACGAGAGCCGTGTTGCTTTTTTGGCACCTTTCCTGCAGAAGTTCCCAGTTAGGACTGAACATCATTTGCTCTGCCTAGCTCTGGCAGACGAAGATCCTGGCTTCACTAAGGTGGTGGCCCTTTTCTTTGTGGCTGCGTTTACCCATCGTGCACTCTTTCTGCAATTTCAGTCCTTGTAAAGTCAATTGTGCATTATGTAGTACGTATTATTTTACCGTTGTACTGCTTCACTGATTTGTGTAACTTCGGGGGCCAAGTTTGCTGTGGCTCAGACTTAGGACATGTTTTAAGTTTTGTGCTTATATTCGGCTTAAGCAATTGTAAGCTTAAGCAATTGTGACTTTGCTGTTATGTGTTTTGGCTTCGGCCGCAAATAAACTAAACTAAACTAAACTACAAAGTCAGCACCAGTAAATTGTCAGAGCCAGCATCCTGGGAGGACATCTCACAGATGTCAGAAGGGGAAGCAGAAAAATGAGTAAGAACGGCTGAAGTCTATGCAGGACAACGCGACATAGACACTTACTCCACTACCCGCAGGGAGAAAGACTATAGGTTGTAAAGGGACATTTAAAATAAAGTACAATGCGCAGGGAAATATTGAACGGTACAAGGACCGACTTGTCGAGAAAGGATACTCCAGAAGTACGGAGAAGACTATGATGAAACATTTGCACCTGTAGTTAAGCACACTACAATCAGAACATTGTTAAGTATAGCTGCTGGAAGAGGAATGCAAGTCAAGCATATGGACGTGAAAACAGCGTTCCTAAATGGTGAGTTGAAGGAAGATATTTACATGGACCAACCACCGGCGTTTGCAGGTGTTGAAAGGCCGGATCTTGTATGAAAACTGCACAAAAGCATATATGGGCTTAAGCAGGCTGATAGGGTGTGGAACACTAAAATAAACAAGATGCTCATGAGGGAAAATTTTACCAGGAGCAAAGCAGATTCCTGCTTATACACAAAGAAACTAAGGGGCAGGTGGATCTTTGTATTAATTTATGTCGATGACCTTATCGTATGCTTTGAACAAGAAGGGGATGAGTGCGAAACAATGAGAGCTCTAAATCAGGACTTTGAAACTAAGGACCTGGGTAACATAATGACAGAAGCTATCTTCTCAACCAAAGACAGGCAATAGAAGAGATGATAGAAAGTTTCGGCATGGGGTGTGTGAAGGCAGCAAATACCTGGAAATACAAAGGAAAGCTCCTGTACATTGCCACAATCACAAGGCCGGACACTGTGGTGGCAATAGGTATACTGTGTAGACAAGTCTCAGCCCCAACCCAAAGGGATTGGAACACAGTGAAGCAGTACCTGAAAGGGACTGTGGACCTCAAGCTACGGCTCCCAGCAACTTCCGTGTCAGACCTGATAGGGTACGTGGACACAGATTGGGCTGGAGATCATTTGGACTGAAAATCTACCAGTGGGTACCCATTTTTGCTTGGTGGAGGACCCATCAGCTGGTGCAGTAGGAAACAAGCCTCTGTGACACTTTCCTTGACGGAGGCAGAGTACGTGGCAGTGGCACATGCCAGCCAAGAAGTTATCTGGTTGCGACAGCTTCTGAATGATCTGGGGCAAAAATTGGACAGGCCCACGCCGATCCTGGAAGACAACCAAGGATGTATAGCGCTGGCACAAACAGAAAGAATTAACCCCAGAACCAAGCACATTGATGTAAAATACCATTTCCTGAAAAACTCACAGGAACAAGGACTCATAGATCTGATACTGTCATACAGAGGATATGACAGCGGATGTGTTCACGAAGCCACTAGCAGGGGAACGCCATCTCAAGCTATTAAGAAGAATGAACCTAGTGGGTTTGACGAGTGACTGTTGAGAAGGGGTGTTGGATTGTGCAACGGTCACAAGTAAAAGCCCATTGCAAGCCCTGCAAGCTCAATATGGGGCTTCTCCAGTAGCGGGAGGGTCAGGGGATGAAACAGGTTTTTTTTCTCCTTGTCTCCTCTCTTCTTCTCTCTCTGCCCTCCATCTTGTCCCATGTAGTCTGTACAGTATGGATGCATGTCTTCTGAGTTCTTAGTAAAGTTCTGTTTTGAAGAATCTTCTGTGTGTTATTCAACAGAAAGAGCCCCAGCTGCTCGCATCTGTTTCAGTAAGAAAGAGGCGAGAGCTTCTCTCTTCCTAATGATTTTTTTTTTTTTAAATCAAAGTTATTAGGCTGAATCTAGTTAGAGGTCCCACTTTTTTTTCTTTAAGTGCAATGTTTTTTGGAAGGCAATATCAGTAATACTTTAAAGTAATGGAATCTGCACCAGGATGGGTCTGAAGAGATCTGGGCTCCACTCTAATCCGCGCTCTACCTGTGTAGTAAGCAGATAGACTTGAGCTGCTGCCTGAGATGGGAGCTATAAATGAAGGAGAAGTTGTGGCTACAGTGGAGACAGGGATCCAGTCCATAATAGTGGAGCGGGGAGAAGCTTGCTGTCTCCAGCTTCAGTGTTGCCCCAACTTGCAGAGGCAGAGGATTGGGGCTGAAAGACCAAGGCAAAGTGTGGGTGCACGGAGCCTAAAATTGTAAGCAAGTACAGTATGTGAGAATGTACAATGTCTTTACTACTTACATGGCACGGACATTAAGGCGGGAGTCTTAACTGTTTGGAGCATGAGTGAATATGTAATAAGTCTTATATTTCAAGTCCAGGATCTGAAGTACTAAGGAAGACTTTCAAAAGATTATCAACACCAAGCTCGTCTACAAATAGCTTTACACAGAATATTTCTACTAAAAATTATCTAAAACAGATATTAATGTAAGTATCATTTAAACTGTACTCCCAGCATCTCTCATACCTAGCTCTAGGGATTTTTTTAAAAAAGGTCTTTTAAAAAATCTTTATTTGCAAATTGACTGCTATTTTTAAAATTAATATAAAACTACTAAGAGAATGTTACAAACATGCAGATGAACACTGAAAATAAGTGAAATGGCAAAGTTATGTCACACATAGGGCTGTAGCGGAATATCGCAGCGGTAGCTATTTCCGGCGGAAACAGTGTTTCCGGAATTAGTGGAACGGCATGGCAGAGGCTTTCATTCCGCGGTTTCATTCCGCGGTTCCGCGGTTCCGCTTATTTAATTCCGCAACTTAGTGGAATCGTGGAAACATGACATTTTCGCGATTTCCGCAATTCTGCCAGCGCCAAAAAATAGCGGAATAGCGGTTTTCCGCGATTTCCGCAATTTTTCCACGATTTTTCCGCAATTCCGCGATTTGCAGAATTCCGGCAGAATTAGCGGAATATCTGCAGAAAAGTCGCGGTGTGGCGCGGGCAGTTCCGAAATGGTGGAACGGAATCGCGGCGCGGTAAAAGCTGCTGCCGCATCAGCCCTAGTCACACATACATCTTAACTTTGTATTCTTGTGCTCATGTACCACCTTAATTTTTAAGTGCATTAGTATATAGGGTTGTGTTTTGTTCAAATTAAAATACCACCAGGGCGGGATGGGGTGGTCTGAAGTAATGGCTGTCCTTGTTGCCTTTCTACAGGTCTGCTACTGAACCAGGAATCCTCTGCTACAAGCGCCCAGGACCTGTGCCCAGGACTTGCGGGTCCACAGCTGGTAGCACAGGGAGGATTTGGGAAGGGAGCTCCTTGGGAAGACTGCGAGATGGGCAGATGATATGCGGGATGCCATTCAGGACCTGGACTGGAAGCATGAGCATCTTGTATGACAAGAAAGCAAGGCCTTTGCTGCCAAAGGCCTTTGGAGCACTCAGAGTGTGTGCTGGAGAAGTGGAGCAAGGAAATGGGAGATCTGTTCTCCCAGTCTCTCCAGAACCAGAGCTCCGCCCTCCAGCATGTAGTTGCCGCAAGCACAGCAATTGTTGCTGAGGGGCAGGCGCTATTAACCAACCCCCTTCAACAGTTCACATCACCCTTACCCCACCTGGATCTCAACAGTCCACCCTGGTTTCCCTCGCATTCAATTCCACAACAAAACCAGGGAAACCAGCCAAGCCCTCTTTGCCCTGCACTCATGTAAGTCAACCAGCCGTGGCCCAGGCATGTCTGCCCCTCCACCAGCAGGTCCAGCGAGCATGTCACGTCAACCTCCACAGGTGGATTCATGGGAGGAGGAGGTGGAGAAGGATGGGGAGAATGTAGCCCTGCCGTTACCACACCTAAGCGAGCGCACCAGCTGCACCAAAAAGGAGAAGGCGCAGGAAGAAATTAAAGAACACAAACTTTTTGGTACATTTAATATAAAGTTAATGTTTTCATTGTTTAATAAATCCATTATAAGAATAATAATGGAAGGCATGAATTGAGAAAAACTCAATCCATGTCATCCATGCTTATCCTGGAAAAGGTGGGAAGTTTGAGTGGGGAAAGTATGGCAATATGGCATTGCAGAGAGTTCGAAGGGGGTGGGTGTGCTAAAAATGGGGGTTGGGGAGTCCTCTGATGGTGCACTTCCACATGAGGGTGGAAGGTACAGGGGGCTGTGGAGAATTAATGTATTATTATTATTAATTTATTTATTTGACTTATACTCTGCCCAATCCCAAAAATTGACTCAGGGCAGCTTACAATAAACACCCAAAACACAGAGATTTATTGATTAGCTGAATGTTTCGGCTTCCGCCCTCATCAGTAGCTCAGTTGATTTAGCTCAATCAACTGAGCTACTGATGAGGGCGGAAGCCGAAACGTTCAGCTAATCAATAAATCTCTGTTTACAGTCATTTTCTCTTTATAACGCCTATATATTGTTTATGACTGTCAGCATCCTACTAGGATCCGGAGTTTCCTTGAATGTATCGCTGTTTTGTTGCTTACCACATCAATCTCTCTCTCTATATATATATATGTATATGTATGGAGAGAGAGAGAGAGAGAGAGAGAGAGAGAGAGAGAGAGAGAGAGACTTGGATAGCAACTGAACAGCACAACTCTCAAGGAAGTGTAGAAACACAGCATACCTGTGATTGTAGTTATTCTGATTCATCTTGTAGTTCATGAGAGAAGGTTGCTGGATCCAACTTGGATGCAGGTTGCTTTAATACATGTAGAGAGATACTTGGAAAGCAACTGAACAGCACAACTCTCAAGGAAGATGTGTGTGTGTGTGTGTAAAACATATTAAATAAATCCCACCCCCAAATAGCTTACGCTAATTAAAAAAACAAATCATACATACAACACCAATTCCACCCCTCCCCATACCCATATTACTAGTTTTCTAATATTGAGGAATTTTGCTTCAAAAGGGTAAGACAAATGCAAAAATTGCAATATTTTAATCACTAGCATATTTACTTGTAAGTCTATATGTTGGCACTGAAAGGCAAATTTGAGCAAATCATATATTAAACTGCTATTAAAACTAATAGCTACAAAGCCAAAAAATAGTTCAGGTTCAGGGGAATGATGAAAACGACTCATGTTAGCTAAGAGATTGCTCCATCAAACCAAATGCTATCCTGAAGATAGGCAGCAAATGCTTAATCTTCAACTGAAAGTTTAGTGGTTAACCATGCACGTAAATTATTTCTCATATTTCTCATGGGTCACTGCATTTAAATCTCCATGATGGTTAACGTTTGCATATCACTTCAATAACACATGGTTGTGGTCGGGGATTCCAGAATTCTGCTTCGTTTGATATAGAAAAATGGCAATATGGGTTCTTCCAATTCAATGTCAGTAAATTAGAAATTCTTACAGAAATAATACAAAAACAACAAGGAGTTCCATACATCAAGCACCCAAACTGACAAAGCCAGAATCCCTGAGTGTGACAATGCTCAATAGAAATCAAGGGGAGTTTTTGACTCCAGTGGGGCCATATTTCCCATTCAGGCGCATTTACTTTTACAAAATTTGGAGGCTGTATTCACCTTTCGCCTTCAGCCCCTCTACCAAATTTGGTTGAAGTCAGCTTGTGGGATCAAAAGTCATTAAGGCAAGGCATACACCCATACAAAATGGTTGCGTAAGCCCTCTTTCCGTAATGACTACACAAATAAAAGGAGTAGAAAATAGAGTCTTTTGGAACCCTGTCCACATGTATGTACACAAACACATGCAGAAACACAAAGGGAGCTTAAATGAAATGAGAAACAAAAGGAAAACGATAAATGCCACAAACAGGGATAACAGAATAAGGAAAGGAGAGATTGCTTACTGCTATTAAGAATCCCTTAAGTGGGAGCAACTGATGAAAGCTAAGTTGAACGCTGATTAGACATTTACAAATATTTCTTAACAATAAGATCAATTAGACTATAGAATGATCCAAGAAGATGTAGTTACTTGAATAGGGTAGAAGACCAAATAATTGGGGCAGAAAGTCTCTTCCATTCCTATTATCCAAAATCCTAAAGCATAAAGACAACAGGCTATAAAACCACAAATAATGTTCATGGCTAATTTTAAAAATACTACCATCTCCTTAGAACTCCATAGTAATACTGCAAAAATTACAGCCAAAATCTTCCTTCAAAAAACTCCCTCGCACATATTCATTCCGATGTTCCACTTTTCCTACGTAAGAATAACTTGTGGGAAATTGGTGGCTGCAGAATAACAGACAGCCATGGCAAGCATCTCAGAGAAGTGCTTAGATCTGAAACTCCTTCAGGGGCATGTTTTGGTAACAAATAAAAAAATAAAAATCTATTTCTGTTCCTCATTTGAGGCTAGTTGGGTTGACCTTTTCTAAACCACAAAAGGTCTATCAAGCGCCACTATACATAAAGAAACAAGGACTTACACTATAAACAAATAAATAAAAAGGAAGTTAATCAGTATGGCATTGCTGCAAGCTTAAAAACAATTGGGGGGCTGCCACAAAGTGTATTGCAATGACCTTTATCTCCCTCTGTACTGTACAAAATATAGACAAGTTCAAGAAATCATAGACAATAATGCTGATATTTTTGTTAAGAGGAAAACATGACAATATGCTATTTCCAAGGAGCAGAGAATTTTTTTTCATATCTAATTTGTCAAATATTGTCTATATCTCGGATTATTAAAAGGGTCCAAGTGCCTTAGACACCCAGCTCCCACTGAAAGTCAGTAATGCTTGGGCATTGGAATGCCTTTGGAAATACCTTGGTAACTGGATTCCTGAAAGTTTAAATATGTAACAATCTTTCACTGTTATATTCTGCGTCACATTCATCTCACCTCTCTCATACAGCTCCTCCATAGCTCTCCAGGTTTCTGCTCGAACTTCACGATTGCTTTTACCAGGAACTTGTGCATCAGGCCAGTGCACTAAGTAAAGATCTAAAAGAAAAACACAGTCCAATTTGTTTGCATTAATATCACCCTCTAAGGAGTTAGAACACAAAGGAGGCAGCAAAAAAGCTTATCAGAGTTCTTCATCCTTAATAGCTAAATCAGTCCTAAACTTACCTGTCTCTACTAAAAAAGGTGCCAAATGAAAGGAAAGTATACTTTCTTCATGTATCTAATGAGCAAAATCCTTCACTGTCTGAAGCTTGGATATGATAGAGACTTAGGACGCATTCAGATATGCGCTTAATTTGCACAGCAGCGGCGGCGGTATTGTGCGATTTAAAGCAACGCGCACTTCCGGGTTGGTGTGAATGCACCAATTCAGCGTAATGCGAACTGTCAGAGTGCGGTTTTAAAAGCTGCTCTGAGCAGCTTTTAAAACCGCATTCCGACAGTTCGCATTATGCTGAATTGTGCGCACCAACCCGGAAGTGCGCGTTGCTTTAAATTGCACGATGCCGCCGCCGCTGCTGTGCGAATTAAGCGCACATCTGAATGCAGCCTAATGTGCTTAAATAAATGGGACCATTCATTCAGAGGGTATTTTTGGATGTGACAGTGAGAAGGGGTTACCACGCTGAGATCCGATCCAAGGAAAGGCCGCTGCCCTGCTGCGGAGTGGTCCAGTACCCAGAACAAACGTGATGGTGGCCAAGCCCTGCCAGGGAACAGGGAGGCCCGTACCACGGTCTGGAGCAGAACAAACATGATGATGGCTCAGGTTGATGGCAAACCGCTCCTGGAACCATGCTCGCCACTGCTACATGCAGACATGGCTGACTGTGGGCAAATGACGCCAAAGTCACCACTTACACCCGCTCACAGCAGAGCTCAGTGAGGACAGAGGAGGAAGGAGCAACAGCCAAGCGGCCCAGCCAAGGAAGGCCGCCGGCAAGCACTGGCGGGCCCAGCTATCAAGGCTGGTCATAGGTGCACAGGCAAGGACCAGCACAGATTAAGTAAGGGTAATTTATTAAGCACAGCTAACGCCGTAGTCTAAACAACTAAGTATATCAAAGAAACAGTACTAACCAACAACAAGTACATCGACAAGGCATATAAAATGTACCATGGAACATAAACACATGATCATAATCCCTAAACCGGGATTGAACCATCACAGGGGTCAGGGGATGGGCAGGGGGCAAAAGTCCAGGGGAACCACACCACAGTGCCCCCCACCCGGGTATCAAGGTTGATGACAGCTGCACAAGCAAGCACCAGCACAGGGGATGGGCAGAGGGCAAAATTCTGGGGGGGCCACACCACAAGGGGAATGCAGGCCCCCACTGTCCCCCACAAACAGAAGGGCACAGTCACAAGGGTGGGGGGACAGCAAAACCCATCCTAATGTCCAGGCAAGGGTGGAGACCAGTGCTCCATGAGGGCCGGCCCCATGGCTGCCCTGCGTCAAGCAGGGTCCATATGGTTCAGGTCCAGGGGAGCCGAGGCCAGGGGGAAGGAAAACCTGGTCACTTCACAGACGAGAGAAAAAAAGAAATGGCTCCTGGTTCCCCACAGTACCTATGCAGACAGCAGACCGGCAGCATGGTCCAAAGGGGCTAATCCCACCAGGAGTGCAGATTACACAAACAGTTCCAGGGTCCACCGCGGAAGGATCCCCTTGCTGGAAAAGGCCTCAACCCTCGAGGGGCCAGTGGGTGGGCGATGCAGGGCAGTGCACGCCCACAGATCTGGATGTTACAATGTAGCCATGGACAAGAGCACGTTGCCCAAGACATGGGGAATATGTGCCTCCATACACACCCTAGCATGCTCCCAACCATTGAGGCACCAGGACAGGCTAGAGCGACGGTGAGTGATGGTGCCCTAGGCTGTGTACAGTCGTGGAGGGGCACTGTGCACATGCCAAGCACCCCGTACCTATGAACAGGGTACAAGGGTGGGATCCAACATGTAGGGTGGCGGGAGGGGGGGGGAGAACACCAACTACAGGGGCCCAGGAGCCAGGCCGCACACAACCACTGCGATCGTTGTGCAAATGGGTGGAACTCCCCACAAAGCAGTTCAGAACTGTGCCCAGGGGCCTGGAGGTTTCACTGGGTTCACAAGGGCTGTCATTTGTGGGTTGAGGCTCGCATCATTAGCATCACAGCTGTCCTGCAGGGAGGGCCCCCAGTAGGGTATAGAGAACACACACAGATCCCCAGTTCCAGGCCACTAGCTATTGCAGGCCATAAAGCATGGGATCGCATGGCTGATGAATGCAGTTGCCACGGTCACAGATAATGGCAGCCAGGTTCTCACAAACACTGTGAGTGCAACAGCAAAGGAAGCCCCACAGTTCAAGCAAGCCAAAACAATACCTGACAGGCCATATCCCCATCCACATACAGCCAGTACTGCAATGCAGGCCACATGCCAGTGGGTTCAACAGAGGGGTTGGGTTCAGGAACCGGCGATGAACAGCTGATTGCAAAACATAGCACTCATGTCCGATTACTGTTCCTCCCCACCCCCAGTTGTCCTGGAGTCCCTCTGGCTGCTCCTGAATACATCTATGGACCTGGCCCGTGTCGCTGCCATTACGCAGCAGGTTGGAAAGGACCTGAGGATTGCAAGTGGGAACACGAAGTGTGTTGCTCAGTGTTGGTCTGTGCAACAATGTTCCCATCGCTAGCGTGCTAAGGTGGTGGGACAGTGCACTGATGTGGTGTTGGGCATGATGGCCACGGGGCTGTTCCTTGAATGTATTAGTAGCAGAGGTGCCATCCCGGCAGCAGGGAAGGAACAGTGGGGGCTCCCAGCCCACATCGCGGTGCTGGTGCCCCCAATTGCAAGGCATATGTTGCTCCCATTCCGGATAGTGAGTATGCAACAGCTCCATGCAGCTGCACTGTCCATCCAGAGGGTCCTGCACTGCTGCCCATGATCCGTTCAATACAAGACATTGTGCTGAACGAGTCTTGTAGGTTGCAGGGTTCACTGTTGGAGCATGCATGAGCAGTGCTACCCAGGTTGGTCCCCCCTGAAGCCCATCTTTCATGGAGAGACGGAGAGCCATGGCCTGGCATGCTACACTTCAAATAAATGTGGCGATGGGGCAGGCGTGGATGTGGACAGCTGCAGCAGAGCTGCACAGGAATTGCTCACAGGCATAGCTAAAATGGACATATCTTGCTGACTGCAGCCTGAGACCTGAGGGAGATCCAATTCATAGAGCACACCAGGGTCTTGGCTGCAATAGCAGAGGTCTACAATGAGGCATGGGAGGCCAACCACCAGGTCTACCACCTGGCATGGACTCAAAGTGCTCATTGGAGCAGGGGGAGGGGGTATGGTGGGGGCTGCCCTGACTGACCAAGCTGTTGCAGCATGTTGTCTGTATGCTCCTCTGTAAGCCGTTGGAAGTTATTGTTCTCAGTACAGCATCAAGCAGAGTGTATGTCTTTGTACAGTCCATGCACCCTGTATTGGGCTACTGCTCACAGCTCCTCGCCCCAGCTCCGGCTCCTCTAGCTCCTAGGTGCCTACCCCATCCCCTTGCCATTGCTGCAGGGGACACGATCTGTGCCACAGGCTCTGGCAGTCCCCATCCCACTCCCCCATGTCTCTCTCAAGTGGAAGGCAAGGGTGGGGGGTCCAGTTACAGGCTGGTCCACCGGCTGGCTACAGTGACATCCGCTGTCCTACCTGGCATGGGCATATGGATCCAGTACAGTTGGGAGAGAAGGGTGCGCACACCGGGCAGGACAGAATAGCAATCCAGTATGGCAGCGCTGCGCAGTCCCACACATGGGGGAGGCAGGGGGAAAATGTCATGGGGCAACACCACGCAGAACCTACCGGGGGTCCCCAACACCCCACAAACAGAAGGCCACAGTCACAAAGGTGCAGCTGAGTACATCATTCACCATGGCTACCATTTCCTGCAATTCCAGGCAGTGGTGGATGACAGAGGCTGCTTCACCGATGTGTTCACCGGCCACCCTGGCCGCAGCCATGATGCCCAGATCCTCACCATCTCCCCACTATTTGCTTGCATGTACAGGGGTGACATCGGTGATACCACCATGGCCCGCATCAAGGGGGTTTGATGCCGCCATCATTATTGGGGACCCTGCCTACCCCCTTCTCCGCTGGCTCTTGAAGGTGTTTCCAGTGCCCCTCACCCCAGCACTGCCCGAACGGCAGTCGAGTGGGCCTTCAGGGCTCTCAAGCAGCGCTGGAGATCACTCGCTGGCTGCCTGGACTTCAAGATGGAGACAGCTGCCTTGATGACAGGAGTAGCTTGTGTGCTCCACAACATTTTTGAGATGGATGGTGCTGTCTTGGATTACCCCATGCCCATTCGACCCTCAGGGCCCGTGCCCCTGTATAGGTTGGATAACAACCCCCCAGGAGTACCAGTATGCTAAAAGGATCAGGGCAGCACTGTGCAGGCATGTAGCATGAAGTGACAATGTGCAAATCTAGATGCAGGACTGCTCTCATGGGCACATCCCTAGCCCCACAGATCCCTCACTGTCAATCAACCAAGCATAGTGGTGCGTGTTCCCCAGGCCACTTGGCATCTCCATACATGATTGTGGATTTACAACAATAAATACCAACATCTTTGACAAACACTGTCTCTACCTTCATCTATGCTGATCAGGAGGCTACTTTGCGATGCATGCAACCCCCGGTGAGGCATCGTGGGGCAAGGTGGGAGGGTGTCATGTTTAGTCCGAGGGAACATTGGGGGGTTCCCTAAGGGCACGTTGAAGGGTGTGGGCGGTTGGGTGCTGTTTGTCCTACGCGCACCCGCATGGGCACAGTGGTGTGGAGTGCCATGGGACTCCCCCAGTGCCATCCCAGACCACTGTGTGGGGTGGGAAGGGTCAAGCATGTGGTCTCTCACAAGGAGTGCTTGGCAAATTGCTTGGGACATGTAGGAGGGATGGGTCGGCTGTAAGCTAGCCTTCCCTAGCTTGTCATGAGTGATACTGCACCCTTTCCCCCTCACTCAGAACCGAATTCCCTGTAACTAAGTGAAGCACATGAGCCTGCAACTTCTCAATCTCATGAATGTACTCTTGTCTTTCCTGATTTGTACCTCTCCCTTGTCTCTCAGACTGTAAGCCCCTTAGGGGTAGGGACCTGTCTCTGATTGTGGATTGTACAGTGCCAGGTACATTCCTGGCCAACTGGCTGGTAGCATGGCTGCCTGGAAGATCCATGGTGGGTTGGAGAACTGGCCCTGCCATAGGCAGGCATGATGTATCTGTGCTGGGTCATTAATTGCCTTGGCAGGACACCAGGGGATAGCCTCCCGAATGCAGTTAGCCATTGCACTTGGGTGCGATCATCAGGGGACAGGGGTGCCTGCCTTTGTAGCTGGTGACTGGTCTGTTGGTACTGCCCTGTCTGCATTCAACATTGGAAATAATGACAAGGATGCCAATGATCTATTTACAATTTATTTTATTTATAGTTCTGTACAATTGTTCATTTGCCCCAGCCCCTGCCCCAACCCCCATCCGCTTTCTTAGGCCACCCCCTCTTCCGGGGTGGTGGTGTTGCTGAGGGCGAGGATACTCGTGTGTCAGGCCCTTGTTGTTGGGATCCTCCTTCCTGCTGGTTCCCTGATGGAGCAGGTGTGGTTGGCAGGGCTGGCCCATGAGTGCCCAGCTGGCTGGTGGAGGGTGCAGTAGACCCCTCGGTCTGCCGCACCGTGCAGGAAGACGGATCCATAGGCTCCGGGACTGCTGCAGTGGTGCCAGGGGGATGGGATCAGGTGGGGCAACTGCAGGTGCCACACGGAGAGATCCGAAACCAGAACCCGATGGCCCTGCAGCATTGATGGAGGAGCTCACAGCACAAGCGTGGATCAGGAGCGCCTATCCGATGTTGAGGGACTCGTGTGTTATAATCGCAATTGAGCTGGCCCTACCTCTCCATGGCTTGCTGGAACTCCCCTACTTGCCACAGCTGCCGGTCCCAGTCCTGCCTCTCCAGGACACGGTCTGCTCTTATTTCTGCTAGCAGGTTGCACTGGTGGGCAGCAACCTGCAGCATGGACTGGTCGTGTAACACCTCCATTTGCTGGATGGCATTCCTGATCTCATCCCCCTGTCTTGTCCCCATCCATAGCAGGTCCTCAGCGAGATCCTCCCTGCGCTGGCACACCTTGGCACGGTGCTCCCACATGCACTGGGCACTCAGTACTGGTCCGGCTGGGCCCTCTTCCTCTTGGGGCTGCTGATCTGTGGGGTAAGAGACATGGAATTCTGTCAGTCAGGGAATCCTTGTAGTATGGGGATATTCCTGGGCTCAGGGGGGGACGGTATCTTATATTATTGTCAGCCTCCGCCACCAGTCCCGAAGCACCCGACACCCTCAGGGCCCCCAGGATGCAGGCAGGCGGCGGGAGCCGCCGGAGCCCCCTCTCCCGAGTGCCGCATCAGCCATCAATACGGGGCCCATGGCCACGCCCCCCCCAGAGCCTGACCAGACGGTCCCCCCTCCAGAGCAGGGCACGCCCTTGGCCACGCCCCCGATGCTGCGGCAACGCTCGGAGCGTCTGCGGGCACGCACGGGGGCAGGGCCTGTTGCATAAACACCAGCGCCGCAGTTAGAGCGACGCTGGTGATTGTTCGAGACCGGCCCCCTTGCGTTTGTTCTTGCTACTTGAGATTGCCTGCTAGTATTCTCCTGACGTCTGAGCCTGAGTGAAACTTCCTTCAACTGGATTCCCCCTTGGTGTGGCTGGAGCAAGTGACGGAGTGAGTGGTGAGTGCGAGGTGTGTGAGAGTCCCCCTCCCCTTCCATCCCTGGTCAGGGTTAGACCCCCTCCCTGGGGAGCACTGCGAAAGAGTGATCCTGCCTCCTCCCTTGCAAGCCTGGGTAAGGGCCCTCACCCTGCACGGTTTCTCCCTTACACCCCGTCTCAACCCTTCCTTCCTCACCCTGAGAGCGTGGCATAGGGAGTGTGGGGGTATTGTGCGGCCTCTCGCAATCCAGGCGCCCTATGATGATAGTGGCCTGTTCTCTTTCATTAGAGGTAACAGCCAATACACTATCCTGACGGGCACAAGACACCCTCGTTATTGCCGCGCTGAGAGAGTCGCTGCTAGCCATACGCAGTGTGTGAGAGATATGACTGGTAGCCCCTCTGTGTTCTCCCCCCCCGGTGACAATTATCTGTATAGGCCTGCCTTCCCATTGCACTGTACACGGTGCACTCTGCTGTTGTCCCCTTCCCTGAGCGTCTGCCTGGTCATGGGGCTTGTGCCCTCCCACCTTTGGTGGCCTGTGTATAGTGCATGCTACTCTGGCCCTCTTGGGGGTTCCGTGTTTCCCCCCTCCACACCTGGCCAGTCCAACATCCATTCCCACCTCTCCTAGCCTCCTTTCCAATGCGTTCCCATCGCCTATGTGCATCAGGAGGGAGGATGTCTCTAGGCTGAGGTATGTCTCCCTGGGGCTGTTGGTCTCCTGTGTGTGAGGGTTTTCAGGCATTAGGGTTCTGGGCTAGCATGCAGGCCTGGACTTAGGGGTAGGTCCTCTAGGCTCGGGCCTTGAGCGTTGTTCACACAGGGCTCCTCCACCCATGAACGTGCGGTGTGGGGGGCAGGGCCTGGCTTGGGGGCAGCAAGTCTGAGAAGGGCCTAGGGGTGCAAAATTCCTAAGTTTGGCCCTGCTTGCATGTGCAGCCCCTCCCCCCTGGCTAGCCTGCTCCTAGCCTCCCCATTCTGCTCCCCGTTGCCCTTTCATTGCCTACCTTCATGGGCCTCAGGAGAGGCTTCCCTGGCCTCTTGGGAGCTCTCGTCATCCTCCTACCGGACACCTTTTGATGTGGGACATTGTAGGACTATGTTAGATGCCTCTTGGCATTATCTATCAGTGGCCCATACCCAGCCCGTGGCCCATTGCCGTGGTTCCTCCTCCCTCCCCCTTTGTATTGCTTAACGTTGGACTCGGACCCCATGTCCACTGGCCCCTGCGGCTCCATGTTGACTTGACAAAGCTCATCAGGGGCACCGCTGGCGAGAGTCACGAGGGTCTCAGTGTCTGACCCCCCTGCGTCAGAGGCTGACTCCCAGATGCCTGCTGCACCTGGGAGCTGGTGCTGCTGGATGATGCTGCAGCCTCTTCCTGGGGGGGGGAGGGATTGGCAGAATGAGTGGGTGCAGGCTCCAGCATTGGCGGTGAGTGATCCAGCTGACTGTGGCCCTCCGTGGCAGCAGTGCCAATTATGCGCAGGGTCACTATGGACCCCCACATGCATAGGAATCAGTCAAGGAGCTCATGGTAGGGGGTGGTCCAGGCCTTGTGCCTGGACCTATTGTTATTATCAGTGATGGCCTTGTACCCGCTCCTGAGTTCCATGGCTTTCAGTCAGCAATGTTTAGTGTTCCTGTCAAGCTGTCCGCAGTCATCCTCCAGGTGATGGATTCATTCTGGTAGGACATGACAAGCTCCCTCTGAAGGCTGGGGTCTCCTGGAGGCTCCAGGGATCCCCTCGTCTGCAGCAGGGGGCAGCTGGTTCCCAGGCAGGAGCTGCTGCAGGTCCGTTTGCCTGTGGAAATGGGGTACCTGTGAGCCTCAGGCGGCTTGTCTGCTGCCCCTCTTCTCTCCCCCCATGACTGCTGCCTTATCCGAATGGGTGCTGGTTCCTGCTCCAGCCCCTGGGCCGGTTGCCACTGCTGGGTTGGGGCTGGCTACTGCTGTTTCTCTTGCTGCATGCTTGCGATGCACTCCCCTCACCAGCTGTGGCCTCGGCGCCATTCCATTGTGAACCAGTCCCTTTAAATCTCCCGCCACGGTTGGGTAGTTGTGTTGTTGCCTGGCAATGATGTTCTGCGCGCTCACCCTCCTTCCGGGCGGGGCTATGTGGCCATGGGTCGGATGTGGTCAAACCAACGTGATGGCATGTCTTACCATGCTTTGCCCCGACCATGGCTGCGGTTACTCCAGGCTGTTTCTCATTGATTTTCTGACCTTACAACCCGTGGTTACTGCTGCCACAGTCCAGAGTGCCAACAGAGTAAAGCATGGTGAACATCTGGTTGCTGGCAAACATACAGTGAGTCTGGCTTTGGGGGGGAGTAAAGTGTGGCAGAGGATGGCATTGTCAAGTTTGAAAATACCCAGAGTACAGCACACACGCGTTGCAGGATTAGGATCATAGGAGCCAACGATGGACATTTTACCATTGGCTTTAGGACTAGATTTTTCTGTGAAGTTCTTGTAAGAGGTTGCTGAACATCTCTTAAATCCATGAAATAGGCCTTTAATTCCCATTTTAAAAGAGTATTACCATTGATACATTTCCCCAATATATCAGAGCACAATCATTCCATGTCATATTGTATTAGAAGTGGCGAGTGACTTTTGGGCTTCCAATTTTTTGTCCTATTTCAGTATATAGCATTTCTTTTTACACACTATAGTTTGAGAAGATTTTAATGAAATGTGTCAATGTCTTTTATCAAATACAGCTTAAATTGCATTTGCAAGAGAAATTACCCTCACTGTTATTTTCTGTTGAAAGCATAAAGGTATGAACCGAGAGACAGAATAAGGTAATAAAACCTTTTTAGTTTAGGAACTTAAAATATGGATTCCAGAGCCAACATGAGGCATCCATGTAGGAACGACACTGCCTGATACAGCTGCTAAGAGACACAAACAGGAAAAGGAAAGAAGCGATTGGCCAAGATGTGCGTCACTCATAACCACAGAATTCTTTCAGCGACAGCAGGTGTGTCTTTTTAAATGGAAGCTTGCTACACTTAGAAAAGGCATGAAAAACTGCAGCCCACAATAAAAGTATTTTTCAGAATAAACCACAACAATCTTTGAAAGTAATTGTTGATAGAAACACAGCAAATTCTCATAGTGATAGATAGTCCACTTAACATTCAAATGGGATTGTTCTTGCAACTCAAGCAAGCATGACCTGCATGTAAAAGGCTGTCAGGAATGGGCCATATGCCTAATTCAGGAACTATTAGCACTTTACAGAATCCTAGGACAGAAAGGTTCATATGTTCTGTAAAAAATAACCTTGATCCTCTCACTTCTGTTCTGCACTCCGCTGCTATGAGCCGCCTTTTGGCAGGTGGTGGCGGGATATCAAATATTAACAATAAATAATAAATAAGTTCACCCACCTCACTGGCTGCTTTGATCACGTTCATCCCTTTTTCTGTACCTTTCTCTGGCTCCAGGTCCTGTTTCACATTTAGTACAACTGTCTGCCTTTAATGCTCTGCGTGGCCTTGATCCTTCCTATCTTTCTGCACTCGTTTCTACCTGGGAGTGCCAATCCTCCTCTGCCATCACCCTCACCCACCTCAGAGTTTCCTGCTCTCGAATCTTTGCCCCTTCTCCAAAGCTGCCTTGAACTCCTTCCCTGAACACATTCACTCTGCTGCCTCCTAAATCCTTCTGGAACAACCGACCTCTTCCGTCAAACTTTCCCTAGTTCCTCATAGAACCATGGAATTGTAGGGTTGGAAGTGACCTCGAGGGTTATTTAGTCCAGCGCCCTGTTCCATGGCAGGATATCCCTGTCTACAGCAACACAGAAAGATGCTTGTCCAGCTGGGCTTTGAAACCTCCAAGGAAGGAGATTCCACAACTGCCCCAAACAGCTTATTTCACTGTCCAACAGTTCTCACAGTTAGGAGATTTTTCATTATACTGTTGCTCACCCCACTTTCCCGAGCGGCGGGAAGTTCCAGGGGCAGCCTTGCTGGGTCGGTGTCCCTTCGGCAGGAGAGAGAAACTGTAATGTACTGTGTGGTGTAACAGTCCATCTATTTACAAATGTACAAGTTGACAGGAATGGCTGGGATCAGCTGCCAGCTCCTCCAGTCAGGTCCCGTTGAACCCTCCTGGTCCAGCACCACAGGGGCCCCCCAAAAGGCTCTCTCTGTAGCCTTCTGCCCCCAAAACGTCAGCATGCAACCTCCAACCAGGCTGCAGCTCTCTACTCTCTGACTCCAAACTGACAAGCTGTCCCACCCAGTATTCAGCATCGCCCAGCCCAAACCATTGGCAGACAAGTTCAGGTGTGGCCAATGACCCTATACAATGACTTGCATTCCAGGGGGAATGAATCTCAACAAGGAGTTACATTCCCAGGGGGACCCCAGATCCATAACAATAGTTAACCAAAACCTACATTGCTGCAATTTAAACCCATTCCCTTGTTCTGCCTTTTGTCACAATAGTGAACAAATGTTCACCATCTTCTTTGTTGTTTCTCCCCCCCGCCCCCATCATCTTTTCTCATGGCTGATCATACACAATTCTTTCAGCCTTGCGTCACACGGCTTGTCCCCCAGCCTTAGCTGTGGCACCACCACCTCACACATCTTGGATACAATACACCTGTTAATACAGGCCAAAATAGTATCTGCCTTTTTTTGCAACCGTGTTGCATTGCTAACAAGTTCAGTTTATGATCCACCCTACCGCTCAGATCCTTCATTCCAGTGTTACTGCCTAGCCAATTATCTCCCATTTTATATTTGTGCTTCCCATTTTTCAATACTTTGCATTTGTTTTTTTTAAATTAAAATTTGTTTCTTTCATCCCAGATCTCTAGTTTATCTAGATCATTCTGTATTCTAATCTTGTCATGCAAAGTGTTTGCAACGCCTCCCATTTTTGTGTCATTTGCACGTTCAATTAGTATATTATTATTATTATTAACAAACATTTATATAGCGCCAGCAGTGTACCTGGCACTTTACAAAGTAATAAAATAGACAGGGTCCCTGCCCCTAGGGCTTACAATCTGAGAGACAGGAGCTGGGGGAGAGACTTAGGAAGGGGAACAGAGGGAGAGACAAGGGGTCTAACATTCATGAAGGTGCGAGGTCTCAAGTGCACGTACTTGGCTTGGTTACGATGAGAATGACAGCAGGCAGGTCCATGTTGCAAGGATAAGGGTAAACCGATCGTAGGTATAGGAATAGTGGCTCAGCAGGATAAAGAGTCAGACAGAGCAGAGCGAAAGAGGTGAGTTTTAAGGAGAGATTTGAAGGTATGAAGGGAGGGGGCAAGGCGGATGTGGACAGGGAGGGAGTTCCAGGCATGGGGGGCAGCAAGTGAGAAGGGACGAAGGCGCTTAGGGGAGCAGGGAAGGCGTGGAAGGGCGAGAGAGGGGACAGAGGAGGAGCGAAGTGCACGGGCTATATGTCCCTCTCTCTCCTCCAAATCATGAATGAAGAGGACTAGGCCCAGGACAGATCTCTGGGTTTGCCACTTGATGCCTCCTCCAGATTCGATACTGTTCCATATCACTACTTGTTAAGTGCAGCCTTATTGAACCTGCTTAATGGAAATCCCACCCAGCCCACTTTTATCATCTTCCTTATGAGAATATCTTGTAGAACTATTGAAAGCCTTGCTTAAGTCAAGCATTCTCCTGTGCCCGCTGTGATATGTTTGCTGACTTTTTTGTGGATAAAATCTCCCAGATTCACCATGACCTCGATGCTGCACTTATGACAGTCGGTGAATCAGAGGTACGGGAAGCCTGTCTGCTGTTGTGGAATCAGTTTCAGAGGGTATCGCCCGCTGATGCAGTGGAGGTCCATGGGACCATTCGGGCCACCTGTTGTGAATTAGATTCATGCCCGGCCTGGCTGGTGAAGACCAGCCGGGAGACGTTAGGACTGCTGCTGGCGGAGGTGGTCAATGTCTCCCTTAGGGAAGGCAGGGTGCCGAGCTGACTAAAAGAGGCGGTGGTGTGGCCTCCGCTCAAGAAGCCATCTTTGGACATTGACTCCCTGGCCAGCTATTGGCCAGTCTCTAACCTTCCCTTTTTAGGGAAGGTTATTGAATGGATGGTGGCCCAGTAGTTACAGGGACATCTGGACTGGGTCGGTTTTCTTGATTCTTCGCAGTCTGGTTTTCACCCTGGGTTTGCACGGAGACTGCACTTGTGGCCTTGGTCGATGACCTATGCTGTGAATTGGATCAGGGAAGATCCTCAATTTTGATCTTACTGGATCTGTCGGCGGCGTTTGATACCCTTGATCATGAGATGTTGGTGGCGAGGCTGCAGGACTGGCAGGGGTGAGTGGAATTGTTCTTGAATGGTTCCGTTCTTTCCTGGCAAGCAGAACTCAGTGGCTGGTTCTCGGGGAATGTTCATCATCTCCCCAGAATCTTATGTGTGGAGTCCCGCAGGGTTCTATTTTGTCCCCTCTCCTGTTCAACGTGTATATGCAACCTTTGGGTGAGGTCATGAGAGGGTTCGGCGTGCGATGTCATCAGTATGCCGCTGAGACACAACTCTATCTCTTGTTTTCTGGAGACCCAGGCCCAGCAGCCTCGGTGCTTACCCGGTGCCTGTCAGCTGTGGAGGACTGGATGAGAACGAGCTGTCTGAGGCTGAATCCTGACAAGACGGAGGTGATGTTGGTGGGTAGGGCTAAGGGGGTGGTGGCTCCCATCACTGGCGGGGTCTCTCCCCCCCCCCGGCCACTCAGGTTCATAGTCTGGGGGTGCTCCTCGACCCGCAGCTCCACCTGGATTGTCAGGTGGAAGCTGTAGCGAGGGGAGCATTTCGTCAATTACATCTGGTGCGACAGCTGCGGCTGTATGTCTCAGGCTTGGATGTGGCCACCATCATCCATACTTTTGTTACCTCTCGACTGGACTACTGTAACATGCTCTCCGTGGGGCTGCCCTTGACGATGGTCCGGAGGGTGCAGCTGGTGTAGAATCAGCGGCTTGTCTCCTAACGGGGATGGGCCGCTGCGAGCACATCACACCTGTGCTCCGTACTCTGCACTGGCTGCCTATTGTCTTCCAGGCTCAATCCAAGGTGTTGGTTTTATGACCTATAAAGCCCTAAACGACTTGGGTCCTGCTTACCTACGAGACCTCCTCAGGCCCGGGTCATTTTGCGGCCCTTATGGTCAGCCCGGGGTGCCCGACTCGAAGTCCCCTGGGTATGCCGGGTGGCGACGGCGGAGAGGGCTTCTCGATGGCCACACCTTGGCTGTGGAACTCCCTCCCATTGGAGGCCCGTCTGTCCCTGGACCGCCCCTCTTTCCGTAGCTGTTGTAAGACCTGGTTGTTCCGCTGGGCCTTCGGGGAGGGGGTGGGGAGGGTGGGGGGGAGGGGTTTTATTTTTCCTTAGCTGCTGCTGCAAAAAAATTATAATGTATATTTTAGGTATTGTTATTTTAGATGGTTTTATTTTTGTTTTTATGCTGTGCGCTGCTCCGAGCTGCCAGTGTACAGGAGGATGCGGGATATACATTTTTGTATAAATAAATCAATAAATCAATAAATAAAGGTATATTACATCTACTGTATTCCCCTTGTCAACCAAGCTAGAAACTTGGTCAAAGCAGCATGAAGAAAACTCATCCCACAAGTTACTCACTGATGTTTCTTCTACTCTCCTTTCAATCAGAGTCCTCTTCTCCCCTGTAACTAAGTTAAGCATGTGCACCTGCAACTTCTCAACTTTGTGAATGCATCGCTGCTTCTTCCTATGTTTCCCGCTCCCCTGTCGCCCCTCCTTTGTCTTTCCTTGATTGTAAGCCTTTTGGGTCAGGAATCTGTCTCTAACAATAGTTCAGTGCCAGGTACATTGCAGGCAGTATATAATAGGGGTGTGCACCCGGGACCCTTTTCATTTTATTTTATTTTATTGTTTTTCTCGTTTTTGTTATCGAGAGTTTTAGTTTTCATTATTAAGTTTCATTTGTGTTTTCCACTGGTTTCAATGGGAAATGTATTTCCAGCTATAAATTCTTCATTTGCACGAAATTTGCATAAACTTTGGAGAGATTGTACCCCTTAGCAAAGGGAACATCACTATCAAATTTCATAAGGACTGGATAAAGGGTTCCAATTTGATACACAATTAAATTTCATGGTTTGCGCACACATTTCCAGTTGTAAGAATTCACATATTAATTGCTAGAGCTGCTAGAGCTCTGGCAGTAACAAAATAACTTATACAAAAACCCACCAATTGTAACAATATTCTACCAAAAGCTGTTTCAATTGATGGCTGAATACCCAACTATGCAGTTTGTAAATGTTCATTGATATAGCTGCTCTGCTGATTTCTACATACAACGTTGCTTTGTATTATACCCAAGATATTGCAACACCCTGAGAATGACTTTACCAGCTTTGAGAACTATAAGACCTCTGGCCTGCTCAGAAATGTAGCACTTTTATCCATGTGTTAGCATCTCCAAGACTTCTTAGAATACAAGCAGGAATAAGCTGTATTTGAGGAATCTTTTCTTGTAGGGAGGGGAAGTTGCCATGCTTACAACAGACACACCATCTTGTGAGTTTATGTATATAAAAATATTGATTTAGGATTAAACCAAAAGGTGTTTAGGAAACACTATGATCGTATGAAAAAGCAAATAGGGTGCTGTTAGAAGAAGAGTCCCTCATTTTGTGAATTCCTGGTAAAATTCACCCCAGTGCAGAGGACATGAACAAAGACCTAACTCATCAGTTAAAAACCCTTTGCTTTGGGGTTAATTTCAGCCAAATGACTAGAGCCCTGTGTTTTTCACAAATAAGAAATAGTCAGAAATAAAAACGTATACAATTAAATAAAATGAAGAGACTCATTGTAACACCAGAAATAAATGAAAAACAACTTATAAAATGCAATAAAAGCTAAGCGTATAAAACGAACTTACAAACAGACAACACACACAAAAAAGTTATGATTTATTTGCACTTTTTGCAAAAGTAAGTAAATAAATGCTTATTGCAGCAGTTAGCTAAGCTTCCTTGTTACCACAGACATAGTTTGGAATGAAGGAGTGTCTAAAAAGAAACAGAAATGTGTCACAGAGGGTTTGTTCAACAACTTTTGTAGAAAGGAATTTAAGCATGAAGGCACAGAAGCTGACAATAGTGACATAAAGATGCACAAATTTCAGCTATTGCTTGGAATGGAAGTCAAAAGACATGTTCTTTAAGTACAGTCGCTCGGCTGTACCAAAAGGAGAAATCTTCCAGTGCCATACAGTTCATTATCCTCTGCCATTGGCGTCACATGGAAATTGTACAAAAAAACCCATAAAACTTTTTAGCAAACCTTCACCACTTCATATTCCATGTATTCCTCAAGGATAATGGGGTCTGTTGTGCCCCACTGGTTCATGCCCTCAGTTATAATTTTAGAAAAATGTTCGGTAATTACTAGAAGGTTACTGAAGTACGATTGACCCCCATTAGAATGAATGGGAAAATGAAAGCAATATAAGCCCAAAGTTTGGGGTCATATTTGACCCAAACACAATGTAGAATTTTGTTTTCATAGTATGCCATTTTCTGTGTATACAGAAAAATGTCATTACAGGTGCATTGGGGAATGGAAAACTCTGGTTACCAACTTACATCTTTGCTTTATCTTTAGAGTCTTTATACAGCAGTTAACTCATGGTGTGAAGCTTCAATGATGTTTTTTTACTTGCAAGGTTGTGTTGGGAAAAAACCTATTAGGCTGAAAGGGTCACTTCAACCCCCTCCATTAGTTACTATGGCAGCCAGCTATTGACATGCAGATGAATACCTAATAGCGCCTGATAGCTCCGACTTTTGAAACTCAGTCTGTCTGCATGGTGAGTTATCACCCACTTTATCTTTGTTTACTTATGAATGGTGAGAACTAAATGCTAAGTGTGCAGTACTTGGACTGGAAAGTAGAGGGGGGGATCCCAGTTCAAGTAGCCAGAAACTCAGTGGGTGACCTTGGGCCAGTCACAATATTCTCTCAGCCTAACTTACCTCACAGGGTTGTTGTGAGGATTAAAATTTGTGTTGTATGTAAAGCGTTCCAGGTGCCATGGTAGGGGGGCATTATATAAACATAAAGATTAATTATTATTATTATTATTAACACTTGTTATATCCTGGTTGTTAATTTGTTTGCATATGAACGTGCTGTCCCTGACACAAGGAAATCTATTGCAAGTCTATCGATTCCTTTTTAATGTTCAATACTTAGTTGAAAAATGTTGTTACTTCTGCAGTTTCTGTACATCTTATGTTCCAAAAATGGGAAGTCAATTCAAACCAGTACCATTACTGGTAGGATTTTACTGGTAACAGTGGGGGTATCTAGTAACCCCAGGGACTTTCATGTTGGCAATATATTTCTGTACCAAACACAATAAAATTAATTTGTTTATGTTAAACTGGAGTCATTTTCAAATCAATCATATTTATATCCTACCCTACAAACCTTTTCAGGTTTAGCACATAAGTTAAGGCCTCAGCTACAAATCCCACTAAGCAATATCCTACCAAAAAAAAACCTTTTGGGGAAGATACTTTAGGGAAGCAGAATCTTACCCCAAAAGCCCTTTTGGGACCTCACTTACAATTCCCATCAAGCAGTAACAGGCATGGAAACTGTAAGTTAAGGCAGGAATGAAGGCACAACAGTCTCTTATTATCTCTACACCACACTCTCTCTACTATCTCCGTCCTACTCTAGGAATCTCCCTCTACTGATTGCTAGGTATCCCATGTGCCTTAACTCCCATGCCATGCGAGGATCTGGTGTAATACACACAGCAGTTATTATCATGAGTCACTAATGCATGAGAAAAATAAGACTAAAAGGGGGGTGGGAAACGTTAGTCAGCCTGCCCACCTGGTTCTTTCAGGAAATTCACCCATGACCACAGCATGAAATGTCATGGGGAGGGGGGTGTCAAAATTGTCATGGGTTGGTGGGGGACCACGGCCAAGGGGTTCAGAAGTCACAAAACGGGACAGAGCCATAGAGCCATACCTCCGGAAACACACACCTAACATACACACTATAACCTTCATATGGACACCAGAACTTATGGAAGGTGCATAAGGGAAAGTGCATAGAGAAAGGTGCATTCAGAAATCTGTATGCAGCAGAATATGTCTCATGTCAGTACACCAGATCCTTGCATGGCGTGGGAGTTAGGGTGCATGGGATACCTCGGAATCAGTAGAGAGAGATTCCTAGATTAGGAGATAGTAGAGAGAGTGTGGTGTAGAGATCGTGTTGTGCCTTCATTCCTGCCTTAACTTACAATTTCCATGCCTGTTACTGCTTGATGGGAGCTGTAAGTGACGTGAATCCCCAAAGGATTTTTAGGTACGATTCTGCTTCCCTGAAGTATTCTCCCCGAAAGGGTTTTTTAGGTAGGATATTGCTTGGTGGGATTTTAATCCTTTCTATTTCAGAGTGAGTGTGCTTGGGGAGAAGTCACACCAAATGGGAGGAGGTAGAAAACCTTTACCAAAATTGACCTGTCTCTACTATGTTTGACAAAGATTGAAGCTGCATAATTAAAAATCCTATTTCAGGTACTATAGTCTAGAGTCACCATAAACGTCCCTGGGTGGAGATTTATGTAAAAGGATCCCATCTCCAGTAGTTTGGTTGCTAATGGAGACAAATCCTTCAGGTACTGGAAGGCTGCTATCATGTCTCCCTTTAGTCTTCTCTTCTCAAGACTAAACATACCTAGCTCCTTCAACCTTTCCTCTTAAGACTTGATTTCGAGACTCCTGATCATCTTTGTTGTCCTCTGAACCTCTTCAAATTTTTCAATGTCCTTCTTAAAGTGCGGTTCCAAGACCTGGACACAGTACTCCAGATGAGGTCTCACCGGCGCAGAATCAAGTGAAACTATTAGTTTTTGTGACTTGGAAACAATGTTTCTGTAAATACTGTCTAAAAATGCATTATCCTTTTTTGTGGCTGCATCACACTGCTGATTCATGTTGTTTGTGATCAACTACAATCCCCAAATCCTTTTCACATGGATTTCTGCTAAGCCATATATCCTCCATCCTATATTTGTACATTTCATTTTGAAATGTACCTCTGCCCCGCTAGCAAGTAAGCTTCGAGTTCATCTTGCAGAGCCTCTGCTCAGCTCAGGGTCGAGGCTCAGGACACCTAAATCCCCTCAGCCAGGGAGGCTGAAGCAACTTCAGGCACAGGGGTGGCTCAAACCTGCTTTGAGCTCTGTGACCTAAGACTGGAATATGAGGGGAGGGGGGTTACATATTAACGGGCTTCTGATACCCAGTTCTCATTGAAATAAATAAGAACTGGGCATCCCAATTCTTAAACGTCTTGAAAATCTCAACAAGTGGAGTGCAGAACTGTCTGCAACTGCAGCAAAGCAGTTTTACTCCCCACCAGAGCAGCGGCTTCGCCTGCTACCATCCCTGGGACAAGTGGGACTGGGGGATGACCATAATGTCCAGCTTCTCCGCTACAGTCATGCCTTGCCTGAAGGCTCTTCCTCCTGGAGATCGCCTCACCATTAACAGGGGTGATGCCTACACCTTGTGTAGTTAGTTGTGGCTGGCCCAGGATGAACATAGCGGTCTCTAGCGGGTGTCTGCCTGGTGGTAATCTAAAACCCAGCAGTGGTCAATCGGTCCCAAAATCTATCTTATTGGTCCGCTTCCTGCAGGCAGGGACCTGTCTTTAATTCCTGATTGTTCAGTGCCAGGCATAATACTGACACTAGTAAACAACAACATACCACCACCACAATAAATAAATAAATAAATAAATATTGTTTGGGAATTACACTAGTCCAATAGAGGACTGTGGTCCATGCCCGGGCACTCAGCACCACTACAATGAAGTCATCCAATCATAATATTGATAGAGCAGAGCATCTGCTACACCAAGGATCAAGCTGAGGAGAGGGTCCTATAGAAAAGAACTAGCGGTCCACAAGGTCATTGCCAATGTTAGATTGACACACACCCAGCACCCCCCCTTACTCAGTCATATTCCCCCTCCCCTTCCCTAACCCCCACATTCACTCAGTCATCCGCCCTCCCCTTCCTTCCTTCCTGCCTTCCTTCCTCCCCACACATTCACTCCCCACTCCCCCAGTACACCCTCCCCAGCCATTCCCCCACATTCACTCAGTTACCCCCCTCTGCTAAATCTTACTTTAGCAATAACACTGTTAGAATTTTATTAAACCCTGCAACAAAAAAACAGAGTACTAAAGAATAAACGCATGTGTCTTTTTGTATCATTGAGCAAGACATAAGTCTTTGTACAACACTGCAATTCCCATTATTAACATTTTGTATTTACACTATGCCAGGTAACATTTCATCCGCTAAATGTCTCTAACACATACACATTGAAAACAAAAAAAAACAAAAAATCCAACCCCAAACATCTCATCTTACCCACAGCATTAAATGGTTTAATGTCACGTAACTTACAGGCTTCTTTTAGTAAAGATTAGAATGCCTCTATCTGAGGAAAGAGGCCACTGAGCTACTGACTTTTATGTCAAGGAATCTGTCTAATCACCCTAACCTTCCAAAAGCTCCTTTATTGCTGACTGGCCTACTTCCCCTGTAGAATAGCAGCCTGGGCTGACCCAACCAAAGAAATTTGCAACTTTTTGAGGAGGCATTTTCTCTTTACAAATACTTTTGGTGTCTAGAAATTCCACACCCACTACCAGCTCCGGCAGCAGAGAGTGGGACTACTGGGAGGGCTGGTAGCACTGGCATACAGGCTTAGGAGCCATGGGGGGAGGGGGAGGCAGGAGGAGTGGGGGCAGTCATGGGGGGGTGAAAGGCTGCCTCCACTCCTGCACACACACAGAGTTGAGCTCACACACACATGCACTCATTGACTGGCCCCCTTCCCCCAACACACACACACGCACACACTCACAGCCTGCCTCCTTCCACAACCCTCCTCCAGCACACTTCGCTCAGTTTCACAGATGGATTCGCCGCCACTCTCCGCTTCCCCATGCTGCCTGTGGCTACGCTGCCACTGACACTACACATTTCAAAACCCGTGCCGCACTCAACACCAGGGTGCCTCCAATGCCACTGTCATTTTGAAGGGCCCACGGTACCGCTCACATGCTCATGAGAGCCGGCACCATGTTCCCTATCTGACATACTGGGACTACATTTCCCAGCATGCCAGATAGCGAACATGGCACCAGAACCACAGGCTCTTTAAACACCACAGCAGCGGTGGTGGAGAATTGATGCTGGGATAGATGCAATGAAGCTGATGTGGACAGAAGGCCTGACTGCTCGCCTGAAGGCCTCTCTCGAGTCCTGCTGAGTTCAAAACCCCCGAGTTCCCTTTCCCAGTTCCAAAGTGCCCAGCAGGGTGTCTACCACAGAGGGAAGGGGCTACCTGGCTGCCCTGTACCAAGCTGGGTGGAGGTGGAAGCAGCTGAGGGGAAGGGCACAATGTTACCTGGGTCCAAAGCGGAGAGTCCCTCGCAGGTGGGCACTTTTCTATCCCAGGTGAGTCCCAGAGGGACCGGAGGCCCCTGGCAAATGGCTCTAACGCAGTCTCTGCCCCCACCCACTTGGGAAAGGTGACTGCTCATGTGACTCTCGGTCCTGCTTTCCTGCCACCGCAGGTCCTGGTTGGCAGAGGCACCCAGCATGAGGGAGGGGCAGGAGCATGTGCACCTGTTGCCATCGTCAGGGTGGAAAGCAAGAACCTGGGCGCAAGCTGGGGTGGGTGGGGCAGACAGGGAGGTTCCTGCTGGGCCAGGAATAGATCCTAGGGATGGGGGGGGCCTTAAGTTCTTCCAGGGCAGAGTCACGCCATGCCGGCCCCACTCTGTCCGCTTACTCCATTCTGCTGGACTGCGCACTGCTGCACGACGTGTTCCAGGAGTAATACTCAGGTCATTGGCAGCTGGCGGGGAGGGCGTTAGTAGCAGCAGCCAGACACGGATGCCAAGCAGGCGGGTGGTCAGGTGGGGCGGCATAAGTTCTTCCTCCCCATCCCTCCCCCCAGTCTGCTGGGGGGGAGGGCGACTCCTCAGCTGAAGTCCCCTGCGGCTTCCCCTTTAGCTTCCTGGGGCCATGCCAGCAATTCTTTCTCCTTCTGCTTCTCCCTGCATCCACAGCACAATCGGCCCATTAAGCCCCATGCCATTGGGGAAAATGGCATTTTCTCAGGCATGTTATTTTGGAGCAAAACAACAAAAACAACCCCAACATCTTCCAGCAGAAAATAGACACTCAGGCTGATTTTTAGAGCAGAGACATCTTTACAGGCCCCCTCCTGCAATTTCGGGAGGCCCAGCAACAAAACTAGTCACCAACCTGGAAGAAAAGGGGCTGAAAATTCCAATGCAAAGCAATGGGAGGTTTTCCATTGGAACTCCTATGCGCCTTAACTTATTTTTTTCCAACTGTGATGTAATGTACTCCATAAGCAGATTAATACAGAAGGTTTTTAGGGCGTAGCAGGGTTTTTAAAATTCTCAATACCATGGAATGATGCTCTATAAAATGAGGTAGCCTACATAATATAAATTTGGATTGATACTGGGTGTTTTTATTTGCATATGGTCATTTGAGTAAATGTAATAAACACACAAAAAATTAAATAAAAAATAACATGAAACTCCAGAAAAATAAAAATACAGAAGAATTTCACAAGGCTCTGTCTCTGACTTAAAAACTGCAATTGTGATAATTTCAGAAAACAAAATATGAAGGCTGCAGAGAGGCTGAGAAGGATATCTACTAAGGAGTTGAGTATTCTACAACAAATGTATTATGTAATGAAAAAATAAAAAAATATTTAAAAAAAATTATCCTAAAGCAGAGGCTTCACACAAAGATTTATACACTACTAGACCCAATGAAATCAATGGAAATTTATCCTTGGTTTTAATGGGATCAGGAGACCTTGTGACCTGCATTCTGGGATGGAGAGAACCACTCCAGATTAAAGCCTTGGGCAATGCAAGTTATCGCCCCAAAATGTGACGTTTTGAGGACACGACCCAACATCCTCTTTGTACCAGTCAGCAGATACGAGTTGATGAGAGATTGCATCCTGTACCCTTCAAAGAACTGTGGAGCTACCACACCACTGGGACCCTCCTGTGGGCCACTTTGAAAGTTACTACAAGTTCTGTAAGCCTTATAAAAGTTGGGAGGAGGAATGCGTAAGTGGTGCAAGGAAGGGGATGGTCCTGATTATGGATCCGTGCCATGGATCCATCGGCTGTCCTTAAGTGCATGCTCTCACACCCTGAGTTCCTCTTTGAGTGCTTGAGGGCAGAGAATGGATGCACAGGCTAAATCCAAGTTTTGGAGAGGAGTCTAATAAAAAACAGGTGCAGGCTTGATATGGCCCATGGTCTGGAGGTTTTCTACCCGTGTGCTACACTCAGATGAAATTCTTCTATTGTTTTTTTGCTGAACTACAGACCCGTTTCATCCTCCTATGATGCAGGTCATGGCTGCCTGCCCAGCAGCTCCTCACTCTGTCTGAAGGGAACAGGCTGCAGGGGTGGGGGTGTGGGGGTTGAGGGGCCAAGAGAGGAGGCACAGGGAGCAGACTGTAGGGTAGGGGAAGAGAGGGAGCTTCCAGGTTATGCTGGAGGGAGGAAGGATGCTACTGGGGCTGGCGGGAGGAGTCCTGGGGCAGAGAGGAGGCAGCAAAGTGTTCAGGGGGTGTCCCGGGGGGCCTATGGAAGTGAGCTTGGCATAGGTGGGGGGAGCTGGGAGAGACAGCTTGAGGTTTGGGTTTGCTCAGGATGAGGAGGGTCCAGATCATGCATCTGTGACATGGTTCCATTCCCTATTCTTGCGCACATGTCCTCATCTCTCAACACCTGTTGTATGTTGGTGGTCTGGCAGCTGCAGGTACATCTGGACAGCACCAGTTTTCTTGATCCCACACAGTTGGGCTTTCGTCCAGGTTACAGCACGGAGACAGCCTTGGTGGCCTTGGTAGAGCTTGGTAGACCTCCTAGTAGAGCCGGATAGGTGTTGTATGACCCTACTAGTTCTATTGGATCTATCAGCGGCTTTTGAAACCGTTAAGTGAACCATGAGATGTTGGTGACCTGCCTGTGGGACCTGGCCGGGGTGGATGGAACCGTTTTACAACAGTTCCGTTCCTACCTCACCAGTAGATCACAGCGGGTGGTACTAGGGAACTATACTTTGTCCCCATGGGCTCTCTCATGTGGGGTCCTGCAGGGTTCCATTCTGTCCCCCCTTGTTCAACGCATATATGAAGCTGCTCAGGGAGGTCATGCGCAGCTTGGGAGTTCGTTCTCAACAATATGCAGATGACACCCAGCTGTATTTATCTTCTTCATCTGATCCAGACCCTGCTGTCTCCTTGCTGTCCCGATGTCTGGCCGCTGTCGGAGATTGGATGAGGTCGAGCCGATTGAAGCTCAATCCTGATAAGACAGAGGTGATGCTGGTGGGTGGGGTGAGTGATCTGGGGGAGGGGAATACTCCTGTCATTGGGGGTGTTTGCCCTCAATTGGTTCCATCTGTGCGAAGCCTGGGTGATGCTCCTGGATTCACAGCTGTGCTTGGATTCCCAGGTGTCGGCTGTGGCCAAGGGTGCCTTTCGTCAATTACATCTGGTGAGAAGGCTCCGCCCATATGTCTCAGACTCAGTCCTCACCACCGTCGTCCATGCATTTGTCACCTTGAGACTGGACTATTGCAGTGCGCTCTAGGTGGGGCTGCCTCCGGTGATGGTTCGGAATCTGCATCTGGCATAAAATACTGTGGCCCACCTCCATTCTGGGATAGGCCGCAGGGAGCACACACTAGTGCTCTGAGCATTGCACTGGCTGCCTATTGTCTTCCGGGCCCAGTTCAAGATGCTGTTTTTGACCTTTAAAGCCCTAAATAGCCTGGTCCCTGCTTACCTGAAGGATCACCTCACCCCCTTGGCCCCTGGGTGGCCCCTGCAGTCATCCAAAACACCTTCCTGGAAGTCCCGTATTTCCGATGGGTCTGAACAGACAGGTGGTTATTCTTGGCGGCTGCACCATCGTTTTTGAATGCCCTCCCGGAGGAGCTCCGCCTCAGTCCTGATCTCCTTGCCTTCTGATGAAACTGTAAGACCTGGCTCTTTTGCCAGGCGTTTGGCAGGAGGGAGGGGGATGGTGGGATGGGTTAGGGGGCTACGTGGGGATGGTTTGCACTGATCATTGTGAATTTTATATTTTGTTGTTATTTTTTTATATTTATGTATATATTTATGTATTTATATTGATGCTTTACTTTTAAGATAATTGTGAACCGCCCCAAGTCGCCTTGAGTGAGAGGGGCAGGGTAAAAAGATTTAAATAAATAAATAAATAAATAAATAATAAAAAATTAATAATCTATCTTCTTTGTGTTTAGAGTATAGTTTGTGAATCCTGATGTCCCCCTCTATTTTGTGATCACTGACTCTATACTTGATGAGTCTATGTTTTGCAGATTTTTCTATAGCATAGTAACTATGGCATGTTAGCCTACTGTCATGTTCATAACCTTTATGAGCTCCAGGTAGCTTGATCCCCTTATAAGGGCTGAACCTGAGTGGAAAACAAATGGCAACCAATCCTCTATCAGGAGCTACAGCCCACAGACAGCCAGATCCCTTTTCAATACAGTATAGTATTCCAAATGCATGATATACTAGGACAAATATTTGTCTGCCCATAATCACTGTGTAGTAAGCAGATGCACTTGGACTGCTGACTGAGAGGAGAACTATAAATGAAAGAGAAATTGTGGCTACAGTAGAAACAGGGATCAAGTTCATAATATTGGGGCAGGGAGGAGCTTGCTGTCCTCAGATTCAGTGTTGCCCTCAACCTGCAGAGGAAGATGATTGGGGCTGAAAAACCAAGGTAAAGTGTGGGTGCATAAAGCCTAAGTTGTAGGGGTGGGACCCCGGGCCCATTACCGGTTACCAGTTTCACGAAAACCGGATTCCCGGATTAAATCCGGTATACCGGTACCGGATTTAATCCATTGCTTTCAATGGGGCGCTGTGTCCCCATTGAAAGCAATGGAATAAATTCCTCCCCCTCCC
>QEPC01000533.1:361101-374498 GCA_003113815.1 Sphenodon punctatus
GGGGGGTGTCCCCCCTTCCACCCGCGCAGCCTGGGAGGGGGAGGGGGGAGGAATTAATTTATTTCATTGAGTTCAATGGGGACACAGTGCCCCATTGAACTCAATGAAATAAAACCGGTACCGGTATACCGGATTTAATCCGGGAATCCGGTTCTCGGGGAACCGGTAACCGGTAAATCCGGTAGCCGGTAATGGGCCCGGGGTCCCACCCCTAGTTGCCACTGCCACTCAAATAACAAAATACAACGATATCCCACACCAGCCAGCCCTGGCACGGAGTCCAAATCTCTCCCTCTGCAGGTGTGTGTGGGGTTGCTGCTCCAACTCCCTCTTCCCCACTAACCCCGGCACAGATCTCAACATACCTCTGCCTCACCAAATGCCAGATGTGCCTGTGTTCTCGCACCAAATTTCTTCTCTCAGATGCAGGCGCACACCAGAACCTCCACAGAGCTTCCAGCTCCTTTAAATGTCCACAGCTGCTGCCGCTGCCAGTAAGTTTTTGCAGGCAGAAATTTCTCAGAAAAACCCTGAATTCCGTGTTTTTTTGATAAAACAGAAATTCCACATTTTTCTCTGTTTTTCTGTGCTAAACAAAAATCTAGGAGCCCCTGGTCATCAGCATACAGGAGATATGAAGCTGTGGGTCTCAATGAGTTTACCCAGAGAAAGAATGTAAAAGGAGACGAGATGGGGGGCCAAGTCACAACCTTGGGGAACTCCCACAGAGAGGGAAAGCAATGTAGAGGAGGTTTCAGCAAGAGAAACACTGAAGGAGCGGTTCAAGAGATACAAAGAGAACCAGTTGAGAACAGTGTCCTGGAAACCAAGGGATAGCGGATCCAGGAGGAGGCCATGATCGACAGTGTCAAAGGCGGCCGAAAGATCAAGGAGGACAAGAACAGAGTAGAGGCTCTTAGACTTAGCTAAGAGAAGGTCATCGGTTATTTTGGCAAGGGCAGTCTCAGTGGAGTGGAGAGGGCAGAAACCCAATTGGAGGGGGTCAAGGGAGGAATCTGAAGTGAGGAAGTCCAGACAGCGCGTGTAGACAGCCTGTTCCAGGAACTTGGAAGCGAAGGGTAGGAGCAATGTGGGGCGATAGCTGGAAGGGTCAGAGGGGTCAAGAGTAGCCTTCTTAAGGATAGGGGAGACGGTAGCATGTTTGAAGGGCAATGGAAATGACCCAGTAGAGAAGGAGAGATTGATGTTGTACAGCAGAGAAGGCACAGCAGTGGACGCAATCGACGTTAGGAGGCAAGAGGGGATGGGGTCAATGGCGAAAGTGGAAGGGTTGGATGAAGAGAGGAGGGAGGTGACCTCATCAAGAGAAGCTGGGGAGAAGGAGAAGAGGGGGAACATCAAGGAAGGAGTTTATCAATCTTGTTGATGAAGTGGAGGAGATCCTGTGCGGGGACTTAGGAAGGGTGGGGGAGGACAGGGAGGCTTCAGGAGGGAAGCAAATGCGGAGAAGAAACGGCGTGGGTTGCAGGAGTGGGATTCAATTAATGTGGCATAATTACGGTCTTTGGCAAGGGAAAGGGCATCGCTAAATAAAGAGAGCGCAAACTTGAAATGGATAAAGTCAGCAAATTCATGAGACTTTCACCAGAGGCGGTTGGCAGCTCAAGAGCAGGATCTAAGGTGATGGATGGTAGGGGTGAGCCAGGGACATGGGATTATGTGACGGATAGGATGGCAGGAGAGGGGAGCATGGGAGTCAAGGGTGGAAGAAAGGAATGAGTTGAAGATGGAGACAGTAGAGTCTAGGCAGGTGGTAGAGGCGACAGATGAGAGAAGGGGGAGGGGGAGGAAGCAAAATCAAGAGGATCAAGGTCACGGAAAGAGAAAGAGGTTGAGGAGGCAGGTGGGGGCGACTGGGAAAGACAGAATGAAACAAGGTGGTCAGCAGGGACAGGAAAGTCTTTAAAGGAGAGATCCGAGAAAGAGCAGTTTTTAGATGAGATTAGGTCAAGGGAGTGGCGGTCACGGTGCGTTGTGGCATCCGTCCAGAGGCAAAGGTCAAACGTAGACGTCAGAAAGATGAAGCAAGAAGCAGCACTGTCAGAGGGGGTGTCCACATGGATATTAAAGTCTCCAAGAATGAGGGTGGGAATATTATAATCAGAAAGAAAGTAGGTAACCCATTCATCAAAGTCAGAAAGAAAAGAGGCGGGAGAGCCTGGGGGGTGGTACATGAACAGCCACATGGAGCTGGAGAGGCAAGTAGAGTCAAATGCAGCAATGGGCCTCAAAGGAAGAGAAGGAGGGGGTAGCAAGGGGTTGGAACTGGCAAGATTTGGTGAGGAGCAGGCCAACACCACCACCACGACTTTCAGAGCATGGTGTGTGGGTGAAGATGAGACCACCAAGAGCGAGGGCAGCAGGAGTGGCAGTGGTTACAGGGGAGAATTCAGGTTTCAGTAAGGGCAAGGAGATGAAGAGATCAGGAGAGGAAGAGGTCATGGATGAAAGGCGCTTTATGGATGGAAGAGTGACAGTTCCACAGGGCACAAGAGAAAAGCAGTTGAGATGGGGGAGACAAGGAATGGAGATTAAGTTTGGGGCGAGAGGGCGGTGGCGGGAGCAGGGGAAGGATTGTGAGGGGCAGGGATATGAGGAGGTAGAGGTGTAGGATGGTAGGGGGAAGGAATGTTGTTCCAAGGGGGAGGGGAGTTTTGGAGGAAAGGAGGAAAGGAGGAGAAGGGATGAGAGTTACATGGAAGCAGACCAGCTAGTAGCTGCAGGAGGGCAGGAATGATGAATGAGATCCTAGAATAATGGATCTCATTATTCTAGGATCCTAGAACATATGGATCCTAGAATAATAAATATTATCCTAAATGTCCTGGCATAAAGGATTGAAGTGGTTACCGTATTAAATGTTTTAAGGAATCATGTCAATTCTGCCAGGACCTGGCCTGAGTTGAGGGTGACCTAAGATCTTTGCACTCCCTGTATATTTACCACGGAAACTGTTGTGTATCAGGCCAACAACACTCTAATATAGGACTTGCCAGATATAAAACAGACAAATTATCTTTTATTCTGAATGCAAACTAACAAATTGTGTTAATGACACTGCAAATGCTGATATATGCAAAAATGGATGTCTTAACTGTTAAAAAAGATTAATTTTCTACTCAGTGGTTACATTTTAAAAAATTATTCCTTGAACTGAATCTTGGATCACTGTAATTATAAGTGTAGGGATAAACAGTCATGCAGTATTCAGCTCTCATCAAGATCCAAATCTAAAACTCAAATCATTTATACAAGACTGTGATGTATCCAAAATGGAATATCTCAGGGTATAAAAAACTTTTTTAATCACCCAGCATGAAACAAGAATTAGAATTCGGTCTCCTGGCTGATGGTGTTAGTGGGTTTAAAAGCTATTCTTAAAAAAATTCTTGCTTAAAAATATTCAAAATTAGATATTTCATTTTCAAGAAAAATTAAGTATTACTTGCTATTTTTAGTAAATACATTTAAATCAGGGCATACTCTACTAGAAAGGATGCACTAAAGAAATCAAGACCATTAGCAAATACCACTGTAAAGCATTTGACGCTTAGCTATAAAATTAATGTTCTTTGTTCAAGCATCCTCAATTAGAGAAAAATCAGTCTCCAGTTATTGAATCGAGCCCTCAGGCTGGAATGTAAAAGAACACATGGACTAACACTTATCATCGTGTACAGAATTGTCTGACTATGACATTTAAGTTATTGAATGACTCGTTATTTTTTCAGTGGTTGTTAGTGGTGGGACTAGCCATGAGATGCTGGAAATACGCATAATTTATGGGTAGTGGTTAAAATAGATATTCCACTCCTTGCATTTTCTAAATGTGACTCTCTCTCTTTCCATTTAAGATTATTTTCTGGCATCCATGTTAAACCAATATGAAATAGCAGCAAATCCTATAGGTTTGGCATTAAGATTCTTCATTCCTTGGGATTTGGACACCACCACCACCCCCCCAAAAAAAAAAAAAAGGTATCTTCCTGCTATCAATTACTAAATTGAATTACTATTTTGTTCTTCTTCTGTATGTTCTGAATCTCTTAGGGACTTATTAGCTGTATCTTTTTTTGGTGTGTGTGCTGGGAATTCCTGTGGAATTGCAAACTTTAGATCCACTTATAAGCATGCTATTGACTTTGAGCTATGTAAAGCTGGCCCTGCATTTTGAATGAGGATGAGCTTTTGCAGGCTTTGTAGACTCTGGGAACTACAATTGTGTGCACTGCTCTCATAAAAACATTTGCCCCAAAGTGCTCTTTGGAAAGGTTCAGTAATACAATTTGGCCAAGAACACTTTCTGTCTTGCACCAGCTACTGCTATAACATCAGTGGCATGGAAGGAAGCAAATTTTTGAAACTTCCCCTTCAAATTAGGGCTGATTGAAATTTGGAGGTTTGACAGGGAAGATTTCAAAAATAAAAATTCTTAGTTTGAACCTTTGGAATGATTTTTTAAAAATCTTGATTATCAACAGCAGGTAACCACCATTTTTTTGTTGTTGTTGATTCCTGATCAAATGTTCAGTTTGATACATTTCAGTTGTTGAAACCTAAAAATGTTGGTATTTCCATAAGTCAAACCTTGACAGTTACAAACAACAAAGAAGCCCAAATTATTCAGGTTTCAGAAAAACAAATAAAATAAGCAGAAAAACAATTTGCGGGGGGGGGAGGGGAAAATTGAAAAAGAAATTACATGAGAATAGTTTCTATTTGCTAAGAAATTTAATTTTCAAATTTAATTTTCATCTAAACAATTACTCAGCCTATTGTCATTCTGGCGGTGTTGTAAAACCTAGCTGTTTGCCCAGGCCTTTGGGGGGTGGGTGGGTTAGGGTTATTGTTTCTTTGCCCCTATCCTGTTTTACTGTTTTAATTTCTGGGGCCCTGTTTTAAACATTTTTATTGTTGATTATTTTAAATTGTTTTATATTGTTTTTATGTATTTATATTGCTGGAAGCCGCCCCGAGCTGTTTACAGGAGGGGCGGGGTACAAATGATAGTAATAAATAATAATAAATAAATAAATACTTATCATTTCCTGCCAGTAGTTCCTACATCAGACCCCAATTCAATCATTTATTCTACATAGACAGAACCTGTATCCAAGCAGAACAAACACTAGTAGCACCAATGCAGCTTCATTTGGAAGCAAGCTTCTGCTCTGGTGGAATCTGTTGCGACATAAGGGGAGGACACAGGAGACAGGAAGGGGAGCGTACCATGCCTTGGGAAGCCTTACCCCTCCTTGGGCAGCTGGTTGCTGCACAACGTGTCCTCAGAAAAATTCCGAGAACGCATTGCAGGGCTACTGGCATGGAGGAGTCGTGCTTGACCTGTCACATAGGGAGGACCGCTGCGGGGCCATGAGCAATGGGCACCATTGCCCATTATCCGTGGTCACGTCAAGGCTGGGGCAGGATCTCCGTCGGACTGGGGGAAGGAGATGGGGCAGGGCTAGGCACCCGTTTGTGTGGCCAGCACCGCAGCCCACCCCAGCTGTGGTGAGAGCTCTGAGAGTGGCCTGGCTGCCCAGCTTCCTCGTGGGAGGGGTCTGCTCGTGTGCCCAGCTCCCTGCACTGGCCCCATAGCGTGGCAGCCGTGCTTGCACATTATGGGCTCGCGTGGGGATCAGGCTCTCGCTGCTCATGTGGCCTCACCCATATTTAATACTGCCACTGATTCTCTAATTATAATGCCATTGTTGTAACAAAAAGGTAATATTAAAGCCTCTTCCATTTTGCTGCATCAGTTACGTGTCATTATATAGAAATTACTAGAGGAAAAGAGTACTTAATAATATACTGCATTTTTAAAAGCCTGCATGTATTATAGCTGAGGTTAAAAGAGGTTTGGACAAGTTTCTGGAAGATAGGTCCATTAGCAGCTATTAGCCAGACAGGATCAGAGAACATGACGGGAGCTGGGGGAAAACAACAGGGAATGGACCCCCCATTGTGACCTGTTGGGTGCTTCTCCAAAGCCACCGTGATTGGCCACTGTCGGAGACAGGATGCTAGGCTAGATGGACCATTGGTCTGACCCAGTATGGCACTTCTTATGTTCTTATGTTAGAATTAGGCCATTCTGTTTATTCCATGCAAGCTCACCTTGCAAAAAAAAAACACCCAAACCTGCTAGTTTCAGCAAATGTATTAGGGCTGTTCATAAGAATTTGCTTTCCTCAATAAGCTTGGATACACTATGCCTTGATATCACTAAAACCTTTCTCGTATATTTGCATACACTGCTTGTTCAAAGACTAGCAACTTCTAGAAGAATGGAGCAGGTGCATGTTTATGAATGAAAACAGCACTCATACATCTAATTTTACACCAAACAGCCTTTTACTTTGTCCCTTTCAATAAAACCTTTATGTTGCGGTTTAGTTCCTGAGCATGGTGAGAAGTTTCAGGTTTGAAAAAAAATCCCTTCTTTTAAGTAAGTTTCAGACCCACATCTTGATGTCAATTTGTGATTTTCTCAGTATTTTTTTTGCCACATTCTACCAAAAGCACCATGGAAGGCTTATATCCTATCATACTGACAAATAACTAGCTTGTGCTACAACTATATAAAGAAATGGAGGAATTTACTTAGGTCTAGATCCTATTTGGCTCCAATGTAAGTACACAGACCAAATGAATGCTAGACAGTCTGTTCCCTAATCGCATTCCCAGTACCCTAAAGAGTGGAAAGTAATCTGAGTTATGGTTTTTCCATCTTACACCAGAATGCGGAGTTCATTGACCATGAGAAAGGAAGTATGGTGCACCTCTTAAAATGAAGCCATGGTTTGTTTGATCTTCTGTACACTGACTGATAGATGCCATAAGAGGCACCAGGTTTTTATACCACTTTCAATGCAAGGCTACGTCTGAAGAACAACAGAATCTAATCCTTTAAAAAATGAAAACATCCCATTCTGATTTTACATGTGCAGGTGTAAGCCAGTGGTAGCTCACAAGACATCAATGGAGTTATGCAAGAGGGGCTACAGCAAAACTGGAGAAAGACTCAGCTGGCGTGTTCCCAGTGGAAAGACTTGGGCATACATACTAAACACAAGCTAGAAGCTCCATGGACATAGCACCGAGAACATGTCTGCCACCTGAAAAGATGTTTAGCAATGCAAATATTCTTGGAAAAACAAACTAAATGATAGCATCTGTGGCTGCCCTTCAAAACAAACAATATTGTATCAGTTTGCTTCCCAATTTTATTAAAGCGTACTGCGGTATTTAAAGAAATTACCCCAAAATGATTTCCTGGTGTTGGACCAAGTTTTCTCTCATCAGCATGCAGCACCAGTGCCAGAGCAAGCAGAAGGAAAAAAAGCAAGCACAAAACATGAGAAGCAGATGAACTAAAGAGAGCAGTGAGAGGGAAAACACATTATTTCTCAATTTAGACAGGCAGGACGAAGTTATAGACTGTGGCTTGTTGCTTGTGAGACGATTCTTCCAGTGATCTGTATCTGCACTGAAAAGTACAGCTGGCTCTAACTTTTTCATTATTGTGTCAGTGATGCAAAAAGCACTGATGAATGCATTTCCACGGTGAACACATTGTGTATACGTATGTGTAGGTGTGTACAGTTATCTATGCTAATACTTTGCTGCACATAATTGGGTAGCTTTGATAAATCATCTAAATTTGTATTAGTGCATCTTCCAAGCCAGCATGAGTACAACAGCATACTTAAAACTGCTGACTTCAGAAAAATAACTGTAAAATCTGTGTCATAACTTCTGAGAAGTTGTTCTTTTCTGCCTTGCGCTTTATTTACTGGGGATGTCGGTGAATTAAAGTGGAGGAGACTGTAGTGTGGAGAAGTAGCAGAAAGGAAAAAATTTCATTGTGACCACCAAGAATGTGCAGCCATGTGTTTCCATGTAGTCTGCATTGAGTTCCATTTCAGTTCTGACCTCCTTTATTTATTTCTTGAAGAAGAGCTCTGCAAAGCTTGAAAGTCTGCACACTGTCACCAGCAGAAGCTGGGCCAATAAATAACAAGGGGTATTTTCAGACGTGACAGGGCCTGTATTGGCCCCGTCACGGAATCACCTATTGATCCCCTGCCGGGATCAAACCGGCACGTCCAACAGACATGCCGGCTGATCCCAGCGGGGAATAGGGGAGAGGGCGGGGCCGCGCAGCTCAATGTGCAGCCGCATGGCCCTGCCCCCCCACGCTCCCTAGGCTGCCTGCCCGCATTGACCATGGCCCGGAATCCCGCCGCTGATTCCAGGCTGTGGTAGGAGGCCAGACGTTATGGTCCCCTTCATCACGGGGGGGAATCACATTCAACACGCAAACGGAGATGGTCCGGCCAGGACCTCCGTTTGTGTGTTGAATGTGATTCCCCCCGTGATTCACGGGGGATGAACATCTGGGGGGGAGCTTCCGTTCCCCCCACAGACGTTACAGGATCATGATCACCATGTGGGGATTCACCGTGGTTGAGCGTGATCTTGTAACGTCTGAATATACCTTAGGTTTGGGGCCTAAATCTCTAATGTTGGAGAGCCAATACAATAACGAGAGTTTGTTGTCATTTTTCCATTATCCATCTCCATTTCTTTTCATCCCTCCAACTAGGAGAGAGATGGAGAGTAAGTAAATGCTTTTAAAATATTCTAATTTTATTTCTATCACAATAAAATGCATAATCGAGCTATGGGTGCAGCCACACAAGATGCCTTGGGCAGGCTACTATGCCTTGGACAACCTTAACTCATTCTGGGCAGCTGAGCCATGTGATGCGGTGAATCATGTGACTAGCTGCCACCAGATGTTCCCCCCATCACATGGCAGGGCACGCGGCTGGCTGCTACATGATGCATCCTCAGAAAAAGGCTGAGGATGCATCACATCGCAGCCTTACCTCAAATGGGGTAAGGCTGCCCAAGGTGTGGCAGCCCATGTGTCAGGGCCCCTTCTGCCCTGCTGAGTGGCTTTGAGCAGTAGGAACTGTTGCCCATGGCCACATCATGGCTGGGGGAGGGAGGCAGGGCTGGGCGCCCGCTCGTGTAGTCAGTGCCCCAGCCATGGCAGAACCTCCGACAGTGGCCTGGCCACCCGGCTTACTTGAGGAGGGGGTGCGCCATCTGCCCTACTCCCCATGCTGGCCCTGCAGTATGGAGGCAGTGCTTGTCTGCCGGGGCCATGCAGGGATCAGGCCCACTGCAGCTTGTCTGGCTGCACCCTATGTCACTACTGTAACTTCTTCTTGCTTCACAAAATATGGCATGAGCTCTATGGCATGAGCTCTCATGATATCCATGGCCAACCACCAGATACTGGCCAATAGGCATCTCACAGGTTTTTATACCACTTTCAATGCAAGGCTACGTCTGAAGAACAACAGAATCTAATCCTTTAAAAAATGAAAACATCCCTTCTGATTTTACATGTGCAGGTGTAAGCCAGTGGTAGCTCACAAGACATCAATGGAGTTATGCAAGAGGGGCTACAGCAAAACTGGAGAAAGACTCAGCTGGCGTGTTCCCAGTGGAAAGACTTGGGCATACATACTAAACACAAGCTAGAAGCTCCATGGACATAGCACCGAGAACATGTCTGCCACCTGAAAAGATGTTTAGCAATGCAAATATTCTTGGAAAAACAAACTAAATGATAGCATCTGTGGCTGCCCTTCAAAACAAACAATATTGTATCAGTTTGCTTCCCAATTTTATTAAAGCGTACTGCGGTATTTAAAGAAATTACCCCAAAATGATTTCCTGGTGTTGGACCAAGTTTTCTCTCATCAGCATGCAGCACCAGTGCCAGAGCAAGCAGAAGGAAAAAAAGCAAGCACAAAACATGAGAAGCAGATGAACTAAAGAGAGCAGTGAGAGGGAAAACACATTATTTCTCAATTTAGACAGGCAGGACGAAGTTATAGACTGTGGCTTGTTGCTTGTGAGACGATTCTTCCAGTGATCTGTATCTGCACTGAAAAGTACAGCTGGCTCTAACTTTTTCATTATTGTGTCAGTGATGCAAAAAGCACTGATGAATGCATTTCCACGGTGAACACATTGTGTATACGTATGTGTAGGTGTGTACAGTTATCTATGCTAATACTTTGCTGCACATAATTGGGTAGCTTTGATAAATCATCTAAATTTGTATTAGTGCATCTTCCAAGCCAGCATGAGTACAACAGCATACTTAAAACTGCTGACTTCAGAAAAATAACTGTAAAATCTGTGTCATAACTTCTGAGAAGTTGTTCTTTTCTGCCTTGCGCTTTATTTACTGGGGATGTCGGTGAATTAAAGTGGAGGAGACTGTAGTGTGGAGAAGTAGCAGAAAGGAAAAAATTTCATTGTGACCACCAAGAATGTGCAGCCATGTGTTTCCATGTAGTCTGCATTGAGTTCCATTTCAGTTCTGACCTCCTTTATTTATTTCTTGAAGAAGAGCTCTGCAAAGCTTGAAAGTCTGCACACTGTCACCAGCAGAAGCTGGGCCAATAAATAACAAGGGGTATTTTCAGACGTGACAGGGCCTGTATTGGCCCCGTCACGGAATCACCTATTGATCCCCTGCCGGGATCAAACCGGCACGTCCAACAGACATGCCGGCTGATCCCAGCGGGGAATAGGGGAGAGGGCGGGGCCGCGCAGCTCAATGTGCAGCCGCATGGCCCTGCCCCCCCACGCTCCCTAGGCTGCCTGCCCGCATTGACCATGGCCCGGAATCCCGCCGCTGATTCCAGGCTGTGGTAGGAGGCCAGACGTTATGGTCCCCTTCATCACGGGGGGGAATCACATTCAACACGCAAACGGAGATGGTCCGGCCAGGACCTCCGTTTGTGTGTTGAATGTGATTCCCCCCGTGATTCACGGGGGATGAACATCTGGGGGGGAGCTTCCGTTCCCCCCACAGACGTTACAGGATCATGATCACCATGTGGGGATTCACCGTGGTTGAGCGTGATCTTGTAACGTCTGAATATACCTTAGGTTTGGGGCCTAAATCTCTAATGTTGGAGAGCCAATACAATAACGAGAGTTTGTTGTCATTTTTCCATTATCCATCTCCATTTCTTTTCATCCCTCCAACTAGGAGAGAGATGGAGAGTAAGTAAATGCTTTTAAAATATTCTAATTTTATTTCTATCACAATAAAATGCATAATCGAGCTATGGGTGCAGCCACACAAGATGCCTTGGGCAGGCTACTATGCCTTGGACAACCTTAACTCATTCTGGGCAGCTGAGCCATGTGATGCGGTGAATCATGTGACTAGCTGCCACCAGATGTTCCCCCCATCACATGGCAGGGCACGCGGCTGGCTGCTACATGATGCATCCTCAGAAAAAGGCTGAGGATGCATCACATCGCAGCCTTACCTCAAATGGGGTAAGGCTGCCCAAGGTGTGGCAGCCCATGTGTCAGGGCCCCTTCTGCCCTGCTGAGTGGCTTTGAGCAGTAGGAACTGTTGCCCATGGCCACATCATGGCTGGGGGAGGGAGGCAGGGCTGGGCGCCCGCTCGTGTAGTCAGTGCCCCAGCCATGGCAGAACCTCCGACAGTGGCCTGGCCACCCGGCTTACTTGAGGAGGGGGTGCGCCATCTGCCCTACTCCCCATGCTGGCCCTGCAGTATGGAGGCAGTGCTTGTCTGCCGGGGCCATGCAGGGATCAGGCCCACTGCAGCTTGTCTGGCTGCACCCTATGTCACTACTGTAACTTCTTCTTGCTTCACAAAATATGGCATGAGCTCTATGGCATGAGCTCTCATGATATCCATGGCCAACCACCAGATACTGGCCAATAGGCATCTCACTAAGGGTGATTTCAGACATGACGGCCAGGCGATTCACCACACTCGAATCCCGGTGGGGGTGAACAAAACAACCACCCCCCAGCGCGAATAAAAGCCCCAAACAGACCTGACGGGACCGGGACCATGGCCGGGAATTGGGTCGACACACCACGGATTGGGGCAGCGAAACAGACATGATGCCGATCCCCAGCTGTGGTCAAAACCCCCAGAAGCCACCGGGCAGGGGCGGGACACAGACATGGACGCCGGAGGGCAAACGAAGCCAAAAGGCACACAAGGGAACGCCCACACAAGGGAAACGGGAAGGGAGGGGGGAAGAGGGAGAAGAGGCTGACAGGTACCACACACAGCAGGCACGCAGACAGCGGAGGCACAGCGGGACACACAGCACGACCACACGCCCGGGCATACACACCTACACCCACACCCACACAAGGGAATGGAAGGGAAGGGGGGCACGGGCGCCCGGAAAACACACAAGCAACAACGGGAGCAGGGGGGGGGACACGGAAGAAAGGCGAACCGCAAAGGGGCAGGGCAGGCCACAGGCAGCAGCAACCCCCACCCCCCACAGCAGCACCGTCTGCATGGGCGCCTCCACAGCAACACAGGCAGTCTCGAAAAGGGGGGGGCCAGGACCCCGGGAACAAGGCACAATGGAGGCCCGCAATGCACAGCGAGACGGGCGGAGACGGTCCAGGAGGAACACAGAGCCCCACAGTCACACGGGCAGATGGAGGGCAACCAGGACAGACGGAGCTGTGCTGCAGGTCCAAGAACGCGCACCCCCCCAGTGGAAACACCGCGGGCCAGTCCGGGGGCGCCTGAACCCCGAGGTCACACAAGCACCGAAGAGAGGGGGGGGGCATGCAGCAGGTGCCAGCGGCGGTGGGTGCTGTTAGGAAGGGGGGGGGGAATAGATAGGTTTTCCAAACAACAGGAACTGCTCGTGGCCGTCTCTCCGAGGACACACTGGGTTATAAGTAATCCCCTCAGGTTGTTGGGTGGGCTTTCCTACATTAATAGAAGGCAACCCATATCATCATAGGGGCGGAGAGAAGGTACCACTCGCAGACGGAAAAGGGAATATAAGCAAGGGAAGAGAAGAACCACACTCGTTTCAACCACTCGCTCCCGGACACCTGGTGAAACACAGTGCAGGAACTCACTTGAAGGGGGAGCAGGGGAGTGGGTCCAGGGAGTGAATCAAGGCGCAAGGGACAACAACGATGAGGAAGAAGGGGGCAACTAGGAAGGACAAGGGGATAGGGGTTGAAGGGGTTTAGGAAGGGGAAACACAGACAACAACACACCCACCCAGGGACCCACAGACTGAAGGGCGGAGAGGGGAATGCTGGATTTTCAACCACACCGCGTTTATCCTAAAGCTCCTGGAGAAAGGGGGGGGGAAAGGCAGGGATAGCAAGGCAAGGTACACAGACACAACAGCAAACAAGAACAATCACTAGTACAATCACTTAGCTCGTAGTGAGGCAGAAGCAAGGGGCCAGTCTCTCTCTCGATTACCGGCGGGGAGACACTGTCCCGCCGGCAACTTTATACCTTTTA
>QEPC01000533.1:377551-417479 GCA_003113815.1 Sphenodon punctatus
CAGGGCCGCTGTCCTCCAGGGGCTCATCCGCCCGGGCCCTTTTCCGTGTCTGTGGGGACAGTAGGTGGGGGGTGTAGGGTTGGGTGCGGGATGGGGCCACTCGCAGGGAACCCGTCCCCGGCCTCCCTGCCGGTCTCCTGAGCGTGGCCCATGCCCCCCCACCTGGGAGCCCCTGTGCCCCCTGGGGCCCTCCCTTTTCTTCCCCTTACCCGTTTCCTGGGTGCCTCCTCCGGCCCCGGTCCGGCTGCTGTCCCCGGGGCTTCGCGTCCCGCGTGCTGCTGCGGGTGTTGTCCCTGCACCTCCTGCATGGTCGGCACAACCCCCGTCTCCCCCTCCTCCGCCTGCGCTCCCTCCACCTCCGTCGCTGTCGCTGCCCCTTCCTCCTCCTCCTCCACCGTCGCTCTCTTGCCCACCGCTCTCTTCCGCCTCCCTCCTCGCTCCATCCCGCCATGCTTGCCTGCTGCTGATTTCCCTTTAAATCTCCCTCCGGTGGTTGTGTTGTTGCTGGTTGCCTGGCAGCGACGCTGCGTGCATTGTCCACGGCTGGGGCTCGTTTCCTTTGGTTCCACCCGGGGATTGGCGTCCAGACGTTACTTTTTGTTGTTTCCCGGTGGGGATCTCGTTGGCCATGCTTCCCGGGATTTTGCGCCGGGGAGCCCAGGAAGCATGGTTGAAATTGACCCCATGTGGGTATTGAGCGTGGTGAACATCTGGCAGGCGCCGAACAGACGTTCAGGGCTCTTTGGCCCCGCCACGGGATTGAGTGTGGTTCACTGTGGTTGAGCGTGATCTCGTAACATCTGAAAACACCCTAAGGCTCCAATCCTAAACACACTTGCTCATGAGTGAGTCTCATTGGAATAAATGGGATTATGCATGCGCATGTGGGTTTAGGTTTGCGGTAATGCTGGAGAGTCAAAAACAAAGCAAGTTATCCCGCTATTAAAATGTTTTCATATTCTTAGGGATAGTTAGAATGGCTTATTTTTCAAAAATGACCATAAGCCACAGCCATAAAAAATTAGTTATCATGCAACCTGCAGAGGCTGAGGCATTTAAAAGAATTTATTTTAAAATTTCTAAATAGTATTTCTCTCTCTTAACAATTAAAATATTTGTTGCACTGTCCCAAACTCAATTCAGCAATTAAGCACACTTTGCGAAATGCACTTTGAACAATTTTCCAAGAACTTCACCATGGGAGCCAAATTAGGTGCACTCATGAATAATGCAAACATTAAAAAGAACAGTTGAGACAACAGATTTGGAGAGATGTAACTTAAGGGTAGTATTTAGAATAAAAGAGATGTTAGGCTGGAAAGGACCTTAAGGATCATCGAGTCCAATCCCATCTTCCAAGAAGGATATCCTCAGCTTAAAGCATCACAGACCAATGCTTGTCTAGCTGGGTTCTGAGAACATTCAAGGAAGGAGATTCCACAGCTTATTCCCCTGCAAAGTTTCCGCTAATATCTAACCAAACTCTACACTGCTATAATTTAAGCCCCTTCTCTCTCATCCTATCTTCTGTGACAATGGAGAACAAATGTTCAGCATCTTTTTTGTGGCATCCTTTTAGAAATTTTAAAATTGCTATCATCCTCTCCTCTTCAACTTTTTTTCTCTAGGTGAAACATACCCAGTTCTATCGGTCTTCCAGACCCTTTACCATCTCTCTGAATTTGTCTACATTCTTCCTGAAGTGTGGTGCCCAAAACTGAACACAGTATTCCAGGTGAGGTCTCACTAGCACTAAGTAAAGTAGCACTACCACCTCCTCTCTCTTGGAAGGCTCCTGAAATCTAACCTTCTTATGAAGTCTATTCTAGCATTCACGTAACTCTCCTATTGCTAATACAGTAGGCATGGTGAATTAGCAAAATACCATACCTAGGTACTCGACACCAAGTTGTTTGCACGATTCCAAACAGGCTTGTTTTGTGTTTTCATAGCCATAATCGCTATGCCAGAGTTTTGTAGTTATCCAGAGGTCCTCCCGCTTCACACCACTCTCCTTGATAGCTTTCGACAGGAATGATTCACAGCCATATCTTTTTGCTGTGTCAATATGACGAATGCCACATACTTGGAGTGCATACACCACAGCTTCATGGGAGTATCCCCCTTGATGGGATGTACCTAAGAAACACAGAAACGTAATGTCACAACAGAAATGTAACTGGCAGGTTTCAGAGATTTCTGATACATGTTTTATACAGTTTCACAGAAGAAATATTCACATGGCAATAATATTGTTAAACAAAAAGTGAAGATACGAATTCATCTCTTTTTTAAAAAAAATTAGCTAGATTTAATAATTTGTTCTATAGAGTAACTGCCTATATTCATTTACTAAGTCAAACTCTCAATGGTCTCATTGAGGCCATTACTGCATGGAAAACAAATGGCCAACATAATCTCTTTTATAAGCTTGTGTAACCCCCGTAGAAGCCACCTAGCTAAAAAGTGGGCACTGAAATAAAGGGTAGTGTAAATTGGATGTAGGATAAATGGGGCTGGATGTGTTGAAGTAGTGCAAATTGTATTGCCTTGGCATTCACTGAGTGTACAAAATAAGTGAAGTTTACATGTGAACAGGAAAGGCTGAAGAGGTTCAGCAGGAAAAGCAATTTGCAAGAGGACTGTAAGATAAAGAATGTGCATGCGTGTGAGGAGGGGGGTGCTTGATTTTATGCCTTCCTGTTAGCTGTTTTTCCTGCAAAGACCCGATGCATACATACTTCTGTCACCCATCAAACACCCTTTCCTGCCAGCTGGATTTCTCACAAGCCTTGGTTGAGAAATGCTCAGTCAGCGCTCATTCTTTTGTCATTTATAAATGAGGTTTCTCTGCTCAAGGTTACAACTGAAGGCCTTGATCCTGCAACTAATTGAGTGTGAGTGGGCTACTCTGTTGGCACACAGTTCTATTGCACTCTACACTGGGGGGATCCCCATATTCAGCTGACCTTTGTTTATTCCAGATATTTTCCTCCCCTAGGCAAAATCTAATGCTTAACATGCTGAAACAAAAAAGACCAACATCTTTTCCAAATGAATGTACTGAGTACAAGTTTTTCACGTTATCAGAAGAGAGCATGAAGGGAATCAGATTAAAATAATTCCCTTTTCTATGTGTGAATTGTGTGCCTAGAAAGGAGGGAGAGTGGAAGTCACTCCTAAGGCAAGAGCCTTTTAAACAATGGATGGAGAAATGAGGTGAGTTTAGGAGTCCCAGTGTCACACAAATAAAACAATGTTACATAGAATCTCTTGAAATCCAGCTTAGAAAGAAAACCATGACAAGCCATTGCTTGTCTAATCTAAGTTTTAACTGACTGGTTCATTTGCCACAAAACATCAGTTTAAAACTAAATATAATAAGCCTAACATTGGCCTCGTTTTCATCGATTTTAGAACCAATGTGACTCCATGGATTTCAATGAAATTGAGATCAGATTAAGGTCCTACTAATGGATAACAAAACAACACTGGGTTTTACAGTCCTTGGAAAAGACATAACAAATCTGTCAGTTCTGCAAATATTAAACAGTTCAAGTACATTAAATTGTGAAGATTTTTTTTTTTTAAAATGCTCCACTATTTAATTAACTTAAAGATACAAAACAAGAATCATGCAAGGTAACTTGTATGTGGAGAAGTCAAAAGTATGCATCTTTTGTTTCATAACAAAAGAAAGCTAAAACAAATTACATTTGTATAGCAGGTTTTGCAAAAGCTTCATATTCACTCTGTTTAGAAATGTAAAATGAAGTTACAGTATGTACATTTACAGAAATGTAAAATGGAGTGAATGTGCAATATCACCACAACATAGAAATATAAAAAAAGAATATGTTTATATAATTACACATGGAGATGTTAAAGGAATGCCAAATTATACAACTACCATGAAAAGTTACTACACTTTTTTCATAACGAATGTTTCTCTTTTAATATGCTGGTATTGGCGCCAAAGAAATTAGGTTGTAACTATTGTGTCTGTTTGTGGTTGAATAGACATTTCCAAGTACAGAATGAAAGGAGTTCATTCAGAGGTCTTGCAAATGGGTTCAGACCCTTTTCATGCATAATGTATTCCAGTAGGACTTGTACTTTTAAAAAAACAAAAAACAACTTTTATACAGGAGACTGGGGAGTGGGTGCGGGGATTCTGTTAATGGTTTTCTTTCAGTGAAGGAATGTGTCATATGTTCAGAGGAAATAAGAAGAATGGGTAGGAATTCAAATATCTGTAGCATAAAATTTAGCCATACTGTAGAAATGTTAAAACCTATAGTCTCCTCTCAGCTTTTATATGGTATGCTTCACTTGAAGCCATGGAAAACCAGAAACTTCAGAGTTAATAATGCCACTCAGAATACGGATACTTTCACAGCATGATGTGTGCTAGAGTTCAGAGGCACACTGGGGTGAGTTAAGGATGGATATGTAACCTTAACTCTCAACTTCTTTGCTATGTCTTTGTTAAAGTCAAAGTTTCAGCATTATTTGAAAACGACAGCTTATAAGTAATTTCTTTCTTAAATATCTGGGGCTATCTGTGGCACTCAGATATATAAGAAATTCCTACTAATTAATGCATGTGCATCTTGGGGCAAAATCTAGATTTCTGCTTTTTCAAAATAAAGTGAATTAATGCCAAAGGCTGAGGCCACATGATACAGGGAGGGGAGGCTACCATGCCTTCGGTGGCCTTACCTCTCCCTGGGCAGCCAGGTCATGCAATGCAGTGGCCGGTGGCCACCAGATGTTCCCCCTGCCCTGGGGCGGGGTGAACAGCTGGCTGCTACATGATGCATCCTCAGAAAATTTCTGAAGTCATAACAACACAAGTAGTGCCATACTGAGTCAGACCAATGGTCCATCAAGCCCAGCATTCTGTCCTCCAACAGTGGCCAATCTCGATCGCATGGGGGAAGAACCAACAGTCACAATGGGCAATCCATTCCCCGTTGTTCACTCCCAGTTCCCAACAGTAAGAAGTTCAACCCGTAAGCTACTTGGTTAATAGCCATTAATGGACCTACTCTCTAAGAACTTATCCAGCCCTTTTTAAAATCCAGCTATACTACTGACCCTGACAACGTCCTGTGGCAACAAATTCCATGGGTTAATTATGCATTGAGTGAAAAAGTACTTCCTTTTATTTGTTTTAAATCTGCCGGCAGCTAGTTTAATGGAGTGTCCCCTAGTTCAAGTACTATTTGAGAGGGTAAATAACCGTTCCCTATCTACTCATTGCATACCGCTCAAAATGTTATAAACCTCTATCATGTCCCCTCTCAGTCTTTTCTTTTCTAAGCTGAAGAGATCCAGCTTGTCAAGCCTCTCTTTGTACGAAAGCCGTTCCATATCCTTTATCATTCTCGTTGCCCTTTGCTGTACCTTTTCTAGTTCAGCTATGTCTTTTTTCAGATGGGGCGACCAGAACTGCACACAATATTCCTGGTGCGGCTGCACCATCGATTTGTATAGAGGCATTATGACATCCTCAGTTTTATTCTCTATCCCTTTGCAAATAACTCCTAACATTTTGTTCGCTTTTTTGACTGCTGCTGCACATTGGGCTGAGGATTTCAGTGTATTGTCCAAAGTCACTCCCAGAGGACACGTCACAGAGCAGCCTTACCCCAACTGGGGCCATGCTTACCCTGCCATGTGGGGAGCCCTGCTACAGGGTCATGAGAAGCGGACACTGTCGTCCATCATGCATGGCCACATCATGGCTGAGGGCAGGATGTCTGTCAGGCCAAGGGAGGCTGGCTGTGTGGCAGTGGCAACTGCCTGCCACAAGGCAATGCAGAGATCTGGCCACCGTCACTCACGTAGCCTCACCCTCTGATACCATAAATTTGATGAGCTTGATTCTGCTCTCCCACTGTTGTAGACCAGGAATAATTCCACTGAGCATGAAGCCAGATCCATCCCTCTGTTGAATTCAACAGAAATACAGTGGAGTAAAACTGGTGAAAGTATGGTCAATAGATTTGTCTAATTAAGTCAAGAAATATTGTCTCTTTTAGGTTCTAATAAAGATCCAGGATTTGACTTTATAGAATAATAGAACTGGAAGGGACCGCGAGGATTATCAAGTTCATGGTGCAGAATCTGCCATACCTAATCCATTCCAGACTTATGTTTGTCAAGCTTGTTCTTAGAAACCTCCAACTCAGAATCCAGACCTTCCCCAGACAGCCTGTTTCATTGCCTCACTGCCCTTACAATCAGAAAGTTTCTTCTGAGGTTCAGTATAAATCCGTCTTCCTTCAGCTTGTATTCGTTGCCTTTTGCACTCATCTCCATAGCAAGAGTTAACAATTGTTCTCCATCTTCCTCATGGCAGCCTTTCAAATATTTGTAGACTGTCATCATATCCCTCCATAGTCGTCATTTCTCCACGCTAAATATACTCAGCTCCTTCAACCTCTCCTCATATGATTTGTTTTAGACTTTTATCATCTTCGCTGCTTTTCTCTGTACCCTCTCCAAATTTTCTAGGTTCTTCTTAAAAATGGGGTGGTCAAAACATAATGCAGTACTGCGGTTAGGCCAGTTATCACCTATTTTATATTCATGCCTTTGAGTTTTCTGCCCTATTTTTATTACCTAACATTTGTCCTTATTTAATTTCATTTTGTTTATAGCCCAGTTCTCCAACTTATTACGATTGTTTTTAATTTTTATACTAATCTCCAGACTGTCTGCGGTCTCTCTCAATTTTGTGTTATCTGCGAATTTCACATGTACTCTCTATTCCTTCATCTGAGTCATTAGTAAAAATGTTGGGCAGCACCATACCCAGAATAAATCCATGTGGAGCCCCACTTGAGACTGCCTACCAATCTGACATTGATTCATTAATTATTACTCTTTGTTCATGATTATTACTCTTTGTTCATGATCAGCCAATCAGTTATAGATTCACCTTATGACAGTTCCATTTAGAACACGTTTCTTCAGTTTTATGAGGATGTCATGTGGAACTGGGTCAAAAGCCATCCAGGCAGATTTTATCCACTACATTCCTTTTATCCACCAAACCAGTAATCCTGTCAAAGAAGGAGAGTAAGTTGATTTGGCATGATTTGTTCTTGATAAACCCATGCTGGTTGCTAGTAGTCACCACTTTGTCCTCCAGATGCTTAGGAATGAAATGGTTTTATCATTTGCTCTGACAATGTCTTAGGCACTGAAGACAATCCGACTGGTCTTCCTTCCCACCCCCGACTTTCAATTTGAATGGGTATTGTGGGGTGGAGTGGATAGGTGGCTGGGCAGGCCATCTTTTTCCCCACTGTGTAGAGAGCAGAACAGGTTGAGATTAATTTCTGTCTCAGCTGCTAAGTAAAAGGAAGACCTTGGGCCCTTCAAAGTAGAGTGTTTTTCACTTTAGACAAGGTGATGCTGCAGAACAACTTCTGTCCCAGCTCTGCCATTAACCTGGTGTGCAAAACTGGATGCTATTTCGAGTGTTGTTACAACCACCAATACGAAAGTCTGCTGCACGTATCCCTAGCAATAGGTGGTAATAAAAAACAGGAGATATCAACAATGGTTTTAACAAAAATGATATTATTGATAAGATGTTTGTCAAACAAACATAAATTCCAACAGTCATAAACAAAGGGAGCAAAGAAAAATGAGTTAAATACAGAACAATGTGGAACAAAAAGAGCTGTAAAGCCCAGCGGAGGCCCAATGACCAAACGTTTCGCTAACTGATGTTAGCTTCTTCAGGGGTTTCTCAAAAGTCTTAATATTGGGTGATTTCAGACGTTACGTTTTCGGCATTCACCACAGTCAACCTCAGTCAAACGCGGGGGGTGGTGAAGGAGCCGTGCACGTCTGTTGGCCCGCATCCAGATGTTCACCACAGTCAAACGCGGCCCGGGGTGAACCTAACCACACTTCGTGAGGTCGGGGCAGGAGGAGGTTCAGAAGTGTAGTGAATGTTCACCACGGCAGGGGTGAATGAAAAGTAATGTCTGAAGGGAAACCCCCGGCCGTGGTGGAAGTAAATGACCATGGGTTGTGGTGACGGCACGCAGCGTCGCTGCCAGGCAACCAACAACAAGTGGCACACGGAGGGAGATTTAAAGGGCAGGCAGCAGTACGGGAACGTGGTGGAGTAGTCGATGGAGAGGAGGAAAACGTGTGGAGGATGGAGCGACAGGGCGAGAAGGAGGTGTAGCAGCAGCAGCAGCAGCAGCAGGAGGGACCCCGGAAGAAGGTAGGGGGTGCAGCTGGGAGCGGGTGGGTCGGGGCCGGGGAGAGGGGAGGAAGGGAGGGACCGCAGCCACCAGGAGCCTAACCAGCAGCCCCCATTGTACCCACAAACAGACCAGCAAGAGGGCACGTGCCCAGGAGGAACCTGAGGCTGGAGGGAGCCAGGGACAGGCGGCGGGGGCCGCGGAGGAGGAGGTGGCAGCGGAGGGGCTAGCACCCAGGCGCCGGTACCATGTGGGGGTCAGTGGGGGCTCCAGGAGACCCATGAACTAATTGTTATCTGGGCGACACCGGAGATGCAGGCCGAGCTGGCGATCAGCGCCTGGAACGAACAGGTGTTCGCCCAGACAGCCACAGAGATGGGGGAGGCCGAATATGACCGCACACCCACACAGTGCCGGACTAAGATCAAGGAGCTCAAGATGGGCTATAAGGACATAATGGACAACAACTGGTGCTCTGGGCAGGCGGCATGGGCCTCCCCCTACCTGGATGTGCTGAGCCGGGTGCTCCACTGCAAGGGCTCCATAGTCGCCTGGCGCCCGGTAGGAGGGGGCGCCCGGGAGGAGCGACCCGCAGATGAGCACACACCCCCTGCAGCTGGAGAGCATTGGGCACGGCCGGGCTCCGGGCACGGAAGCCCCAGAGGAGCTGCCAGGGATCTCGGGCATGTGCGCCCGGCACACCCCCAGCACGACCTCCGGCGAGGGCACGCATGCCCCAGCTGACTCCGAGGAGGTGGAGGGTGAGGAGGAGACCGTCACCCTGCACCTCACGGCATGCCGCCCCATGGACCAGGCAGACACCAGCCCCAGTGACCGACTGGCCTTGGAGGGAACGGACACGGAGGAAGCAGGCAGGGGCAATGCAGGGCACATGCATGGACCACAAGGGGAGGTGGGCCACAGGGGATGGAAGGGGATGGCAGCATCCTCCCAACCCCCCGGTCCTGGATGCTGGGAAGGGGCACAGGCAGAGGGAGTCGCACAGGGGCCAGCGGTGCCCATCCCAGGGTGAAGGAGCGTCCCGAGCATGGGGACAGGAGGGGGGGCAGGGGAACGTCACCCCACATGCTTAACTGACCCCTTTCTCGCCCTACAGAGCCACACTGGGAACGGAAGAGCCACGGCCAGGGGCCGCCGGTACCACCGGCCCAGAGGATACAGGAGCGCCGAGCGCGGGTGCGCAGGCACCGGGAGGACCTAGCGCAGGAGCTGGTCACCACCAGCACGCGGCAGACTGAGGAGATGCTGGAAGCTGTCAACCAGCTGGAGCAGGGGACCACGAGGGTCCTGCAACAGGTGGAGGGGAAGGACCGGGCACTGTTGGCGGAGATGCGGAAGGGCCAGCGGCTGATGAAATGGGACAGGGACCACCAATTGGAGGCACTCCAGGCCCACTCGGACCGGCAGGACCGCCGGTTTGAGGAGCTCAGCCAGAAACTGGACCACTCACTGGAGCAGGGCATGTCCCTCCTCCTTCAGGCCATGGCCTTGAGTGCCTTCATACTGGCAGCAGCCCCACTGGGTGCTGTGCCAGCGCCCGGACCCGTGCCCCGTCCAACCCCCCGGCCGTACCACCGGCCCTGCCAGTGCCACAACCGGCGCAGGGAGGGTGGACAGGGGGCCCCCGGGGGCGACGGTCGGGGGGCAGGGTCCCTGGCCCTTCCGGCTGACAACACCTCCTCCTCCACCTCGGATGAGGTGGGGCTCAGTAGCCTCGGCCATCCCTGTTGGCAGGGGACGGCCTAGGGACAGCAGGGGACGGGGGAGGGGCAGGGCAGCATAGGGGATGGGGTGGGGTGGGGTGGGGGTATCTGGGACCACTGAGGGGGGTGGGAGGGGGGAAGGGGAGGGGGCACACGGGTGTACCGGAGTCTGGGGCGGGGATGGGGGAGCACAATAAATGGTATTAGCACACCTAACCGTGCCCGAGTGCTTTCTTTCCTACAGGTGCATACCCCCTCCCCAACCTCACGTACTTCTTGCACCAGGCACAACTCGGTTGTGTGCCCCACCCCAAGGTACCGGCTATGGTCCGACACCGGGGGTACCCTGAGCAGGCCCCCGGGGCTTGGGCCACTGCCCCTCCCTGTGCGTGCACGTGCAGTCGTTGCTATCCCCACAGGCAGGTGTGTATGTGTGGGGCTGTCCGGCCTTGCATGCCGGCAGCTGTGCACTGCCCACTCCCTTTGCATCCCTCCACAGTGGCCCCATTGTTCCTGTCCAGTCGTTATCTGTCGGCCTTGGCAGCCCGTCTGCCTGTCCAGTCCCCCGACCCCGCATCCCATGCTGCCCCCACAGCCGCTGAGGCTCAGACCCTCCAGGAGCTGTACCATGGCAGCTACATCCTAGCCCGAGGTCCCGCTCGGAGGCTCCGTTGACTCTGTCCGTGCCTGGACCACCCGTGAGAGCATGGCCCTGTGCGACCCGTGGCATTTGTCCATCGTTCAGCACAGCATGCGCTCCCTGCACACCCGGCCAGATGCCTATCGGTGCCTGAGCTTTGGTATGCTGCGCTTCGGCTATGTCGTGGCTGCTGGCGACTGCCGCGTGCACTGTGAGGGATTATGGCTTGCCCCCCCCCGGGCCGGAGCTGGCAGCCCTGTCAGAGGTGTGCAGCCACTCTGATGTGCAACTCGGGATGAGCTCTGCGGATCCCTTCGAGGCCTGAACTCTAGCATTCTTTCATTCATGTAACTCTGAACCAACTGCGAAATTTGTAGTGTTTTATTTAAAACCCTTTGTTGAGCAGGTTCCCTCCTATATAAAGGACACCACCCACTTGATCAGTATCCTTGAGGATATTGATTTTAGCGGGATCCAACCCATATTGGTTAGTATGGATATAAAAGCGCTGTACACAGATATTCCACATAAGGAGGCACTGGACACTTTGAGGAAATATCTTAATTTAAGAACCAATAAGAACCCCTCCACTGAATTTTTATTAACACTTGGCCAGATAGTACTATCTAAGAATTTTTTTGAATTAAATGATGAGTTCTTTCTTCAAGTTAAGGGGGTCAGCATGGGAAGCCCGTTATCTGCTGAACTGGCAATACTTTATATGAGCGAATGGGAGACAAAATGTATATACAACACAGAATGTAATTCCTTTTTGAGCTCTATATTTTTTTGGCGCAGATATATAGATGATATTCTGATTATTTGGACAGGAGATTCACGTTTGCTCTTAGAATTTAACTTATGGATTAACAGCCTCCATGAGAGTATAAAATGTACCATACAATCTCATGATCACATTCATTTTTTGGATTTATGCATCTGTTTTGAAAATGGGCAAATTAAAACCTTCACACATATGAAGCCTACTGACCAGAACTCCTATTTTCAGTATCAAAGCCACCACCCACAACACCTTTTGAGAAATATTCCTTTTAGTCAATTTAGAAGAATAAAAAGGAACTGCATGGAGACATCACACTTTTGGAGCGAGGCTAGGGGTATGGTTGAGAATTTTGCAGATAGGGGATATCCCCAACATGTAATTGTAGATAATTTGCAAAAAGCAGCCAGACTAAGCAGAAGTTCCCTGTTACAACCCATTGATTGTAAAGAGGATCATGACCCTAATAAAGTGGTTTTTGTTACCACATTTAATAATTGTACCAGTGAAATTAGGAAATTTGTATTGGCACACTGGAATATAATTGATCACATTGAAGGGTGTCGGGTTCCACCTCTCTTTGTTTTTAAAATAGGTAGGAACTTAGGGGACCATATTATTAGGGCTAGCCTCCCCACACTGTCCCAAAGAACACTGGATGGTCAGAAGATAATTGGCAATCATTCCTGTGGGCAGTGTGTAAATTGCACTTACAGCCTAAAGACTAAGACTTTTGAGGACCAAGGTGGGAAAGTCTTTTTCATCAAGGAGTTCATAAATTGTAACACATCGGGCGTTACTGATGTGATTCAATGCCCTTGCAAGAAGCTGTATGTGGGTAACACCAGCAGACACCTCAGAACTAGGATCACGGAGCACCGCAGCAGACTTAAAACGCGGGCTCCATTGGCCCCCCCTTGTTGAGCACTATAATGCAGTGCAAAGGATAACCATGTTTGTTTTGGAGGGGACTGAGAAATTAACTCCCCCTGTTAACCTGAAATTTTTGTCTACCAGAGAAAACTTCTGGATTTGCCACGGGGTCTTAATGACCTAATGGAGTCAGTTATGTAATAAGTAATAGTATAGATCTGAGTTTCTTAGATTTGAGGAGTGTGTACTGAGCTTTAACTATGAGTACTGCTTTCTGAGACAGCTGCAAGCTACCAGAATTGATATGATTGTAATTAGCAACTTACTAGGCATGTTATATAATCAGAACATGATTGGTTCAGGTAGTGCTAATAGAGGATTCTGGGATTTATATTTAAACCATATGCTGCAAGCAATGGCATGAGGGAGCACCTTTGTTAAACTATTTTGCTCTTCAGAGGTCATTCTATAGGAGACCCTTCCTGTAATTGGGAGCAGTTACTATTTCTTTAGGTTGGTTTTGTATTAAGGGAATGGATAGTAGGAGGTGCGTTTACTCTATCACTATTCCCCTATATACTAACTAGTTTATTTTCTATCACTCACTTCCCACTTTATGGGCATGTTAGAATTAGCAACAGAAGTGATTTTTGATAAAAGAAGAAAACAATAAGCTACCCATTTGGATCCCTTGGAACCTGGTGAGTTATGAATGTTCACATTTCCTTGCTTACAGTCTGGTTAGATGCCAATTTTATTTAAGTTGCTATAAATTGTTATCATATGTTGTACATTGGCATGGGATATAGATTTGATATGAAATAGAAGGTAGCACCTACCTTCATTCAAATATTTTAACTCATTATGTTCCTTGTTACATTTGAACATAATAGAAGGCATGGTACATCTTTATTCTATTCAAATAGGACACATAACAGGAGCTACACTGCAGAAGCAATATTAAAAGACTTTTGAGCAACCCCTGAAGAAGCTAACATCAATTAGCAAAATGTTGGGTCATTGGGCCTCCGCTGGGCTTTACAGCACTTTTTGTTCCACATTGTTCTGTATTTAACTCATTTTTCCTTGCTCCTTATGTTTGTTTGACAAACATCTTATCAATACTATCATTTTTGTTAACACCATTGTTGAAATCTTCTGGTTTTTTATTGCCACCTATTGCTTGGGATACATGCAGCAGTCCTTCATATTGGTGGTTGTTATAATATTTTGATTGTACTGCATTATTATACCTCTATGTTGGCTGCATTTCGAGTGTTGTTGCCATGTTGTTCCCAGACTATTAATTATTATTATTATTAAGCCTTTATAATGCCAGCAGTGTACCTGGCTCTTTACAATTATTAATTATTATTATTATTATTATTATTATTATTATTAAAGATAGGTCCCTGCCCAGTGGGCTTACAATCTAAGATGGGCACGGGTGAGGGGAACACAGGGAGAGACAGACGCACACACATTCCCATTTATTACAGATGGGGAACTGAGGTTGAAAGGTTGTGACTTGCCCAAGGCTACCCACTGAGTTCATGGCTAGGGCAGGATTTGAACCTGTGCTTCCCAGGTCCAAGTCCATATAAAATGAAGACAGTAGGAAAGGCAAATACCCTTTACTGGACCAACCTCTACTGGTGCAAGCTTTCATGGCTCCAGGATCCATGAACAGCAAAAGTAGGGCAGACAAATAGCAGCATTTGGTTGTAAGGTGATTGCTTTATTTGTAAAATAATGTTTATATGAAATTGATGGTTGAATTCTGTAATGGAAATTAATAATTCTGAGAATCTTTTTAGTCACAAATGTATTTATTATTTATTTATTATAAGCATTTTTTAGCCACCCCCTCATGCCCACGGCATCTCGGGGCGGCTTACAACAACCAACACCACAATAAAATTCCATAAAATCAATATTAAAAATACAACTTCATCACCACAGGGCCCCTGGTTTACTCAGGGGCTGCGGTGTATGAAACAGGTAGGCAGGAGACTAAAGCAATGCTGGCGTCGGACTCACTCTGAATCTGACCGACTTCTCCATAGGGCCCATTTACGGTCCTATGTTGACGCTGTGAGGACAGCAAAGAAGGAGTTCTTTGCTGCCCTCATAGCGTCTGCAAAGTTGCATCCAGCGGAGCTGTTCCGGATGGTGTGGGGGCTGGTCAGTCCGGCCTCCCTCTGCCTGGACGGGGACTTGTCCCAGGCCCGCTGAGAGGAGTTTGCCTCTACTATCATTAAGGAGTTAGCTCATTCAGCTGAAACAGTATATTAAGCAGTTTGGCAATTTTCACACATATAATCATACCAACGTTTCAGCCTGTACTATCTTTCTTCAGTTCAGAAATCAGAAAAGGGCACAAGAGCCATAAAAAAGTAGAGTCCAAGCCCTAGACAACCGATGTCATCTTATATGATAAAGCAGAAGGATACTGCCATTCCAGCACTACCAACACCAACCACTCTGCCGGACTTTTAATATGGCCTGTTTGCTTCCCCCATCACTCCCTGCCCTCCGCTTATCTCCTCTTCGCCTGCAGTGCAACTGCTGGCCTTCGGCTGGGAGTTGCGCTGTGGATGGGTAGTCACACACTCCTCCTGAACAGCTGATCAGCAGAGAGCAAGACTCCAATCACCTGCAGTGCAAGTTAACTGGAAAATACCAAAATGGCATTCTGGTGTATTCCAGTTCAACCACACCAGCAGATAACGGGCTTCCCATGCTGACCCCCTTAACTTTCTCAACTTCCTAACCCGTACCTCTTTATTAACATTTACCTACTTAAAATCATATTGGCAAAGATTATGTAAGGCTTTGTAGGGTGAAGGTTGTAGAAAGAAAAATGAATTTGTATCTCTCACAAGCATGCTAATTCATCTGGCATGATATAGTTCTGGTTTCCACTTAGTTACTCAAAACATTAATTACATTATATCCAAATAAAATCAAATGTGGATAGATTTTACATTTTCATTTTATATATATATATATATATATATATATATATATATATATATATATATATATATATATATATATATATATATATATATAAATATGTAAAAAACCTACAGTATGACAAAACTGCTCTAATGAAACCAGACAATCTCACGCTAACATCCCATAACAATTACAGCAAAAACCCAAACATTTCCTAACTCATGTTTCAATAACAGGGTCACTTACTGTGAAAACTGTATTTAGCATTTCTCCATAAATAAGTAATTGTGTCATCTCTGCTTTGGAGTAGTCTCCAGATTTCCTTTTGTAGAAAGTAGACTTGGAGAAAGTTTCTGTTTGTTATGAAATTGTCACTTTGTATCATTTTCACAGTGTTCAGAAATTAAACACAATTCAGAGACCAAGCTCTGTTTTAAATTAAATCTAGAGTACTCGGATTTCATTTCAGACAATGTTGCAGTGATAACTTGCCCAAGGATCAAACATTATCACCCAACATGCATACACTGTAGCCAGTTGCAACTGCTCTCATCTTGAATATAGAAATGCATCATCTGGAGTGGACATATCTGTACCAGTATAGTGATTCATGGGGGGGAGGCATGTGCCCCGCCCCCAATTTTCAGAAGCCCTACAGAACCCCTGCCCAGTCCCCACCCCTGTGCCCTTCTACTATTGACAGTTGCCAGTCAGCTATGTGGAATTGCTCTAGCCACTTGTCTTTGCGTATCATACCTCCATAGAAAATGAGGAAGTACAGGCATCACTGCCTTATCATACCCCAAAAAGATACAGACCACACATATACCGAGCTGCGTGGCAGGAGGGGCGGGGTAAAAATTGATAAAATAAATATAATATACTGAGATGTGCTCAGCAGAGTGCAGACTTTTTCTCTTCTGAGCAGAAATTTCCCTATTGTAGGGATAGGGCAGGAAACTGCCAACCCACATTTGACAAACTTCATTAAACATCCCTCCAAAGCCCAATCTATAGGACTGTAATCACCCATCTTCACTGTATCCTTCCTGATTATTTCTGACCACTTTGAAAGAGATGTTATCTAGTGACCAACAGTAACAAAACAGTAATGAGGGAATAAGTGTGGAAGGAAGCTGAGGGTTACAGTAATAGCAGATATCTCAGGCTAGGCGTGGGCCCATTTTGAATGGCCAATGTGACATTTTTTTCTGTCATAGTGATAGTTGGCCCACTTCAAGCAACTATTGCAAAATAAATTAACCTTAAGGAAAGAGATGAAAGAGAAAGCTGTGGCTTGCTGTGGCTTAGAGGACCAGAACTAAGAGTGATGCAAGTATGGAAAAGAGCAGAGTGATAGTTGTAGGACAGAGGTTCAAGACTCCGGGAGTGATCGTGCCATTTGTCAATGAGAACATGAATCTGACTAATACTGAGATGCTTTGCCCTGTTTTGTTGCTGTCAGGGGTCTCGGGATTATACTATAGGCAAAACGTTTGGGAACCACTACGGTAAGGAAACTAGATTTTAAATAAGAGGCAATAAGGCTGATATCACTAGCAGAGCAGAAGAGGCTTCTTGTAAAGGAGGTACAGTCAAGAAGTCAGGAAAGAAAGGTTAGAGGAAAGAAATAGAAGGGAAGCAAAGGGATAGGTTGAGAGAAAACAAAGGGAAGGGAACCATCAAACAGCAACTTTTATCAATTCCAGACAGCAGGCACTGTCTCACCAACAGCTCATTCATGCATTAGCAGACACAAACAAGAACAATCTTTTTATCTGACCTAAGAGAGGATGTCTGCAGGCCTGGACTTAGGGGCAGGCCCCCAAGGCCTGGAACAGCATTTCCTGGGGGGTGGCGATCCTGGCGCTGGCTCTGCCCCACTCTGTTTTTGGTTTTTTCCCTGCACAGCTGAGGCTGCTGCCCGGGTCCCCATCCTTCACCTGCCTCTGCTGTCTGCCTGCTAGTAGTGCTGCAGCAGCACTAATAGCTGTTTGTTTACAAACAACTCCTCCCCATGTGAGTGATCAGAAGGTTGTTGCCTTGTAAAGAAGGTTCTTCAAGATAGCTCCCAACATTCTCACAACTGGGTTGTGCATGCTCACCATATTCAAATAATAGACCACGTGATGGTCTCGAGCTCCTCTACTATAAAAAGCAGTCTCCCCCCTCAGAATAACAGTTCCTTCCAACCCTTTCTAAGAATATAAGGAAAAAATTCCATGCAGGGCTGGAAGGGTAGGTGGTGTGAGAATGTTAGGACCCATCTCGAAGAATCTTGTTTACGGGGTAGCAACCTTCTGTTCTTCTTCGAGTGGCTCCTCACATGTCCTTTTTACATGGTTCCACTGGGTGGGGGGTACGTGGGCGCGCGGGTGCATGGGCGGGGCGTGCACACGGCCGCACACATATCCCCACTCACCCTCCGCTCATCCGCACCCATGGAGCAACCTCCATTTTCCCCGGTTGCTCCATGTGTAGGAACAAGCAGGGGGTGAGTGGGATGCGTGTTAGGCAGGCGCGTGCATGCACCCGTAGTCACTGCAGGTGCGCGTGCCGTGTCATTCACACGGAGCTCCCCCACCCATGAACACGCAGCATGGGGGCGAGGCTTGGCTTGGGGGCAGCAGCCTGAGAAGGGCCTAGGGGGCGCAAAATTCCTAAGTCTGGCCCTGGATGTCCCATTACTTTTTGGCACTGGATCCCTTCAAATTGCATCTTCATCAAAAATGTATGTTTCTAAGAAGGGCAAACAGACTTCCCCTATACAGCTTCCCTCCTCAGCAAATTCACTTGTTCCTCTTCCTTCTCACCTCCCAGCCACTATTTAATATAAAACCCATTGCATTTCCTCAACTAAACTTTGCCCTGCAGCCACACTCCTGCATATCTATAGTTCAATGGGCACATGCCTAGTTCCAAAACTTTTACAAAAACAATGTAAATGTATTCTCAGTTGCTGCATAAAGTCCTAGGGTGAAAACAAGCCAAATGGGGGTGAGGTGGCTCCTTGGGCAGGCAGAGAGCCGTCCCACCAGCCCTCGCCACAGGTAGGGCGGAGGAACCGAACACACAGGCGGGCATCCAGTTCAGGCCCTGTCCTCAGCACCCTGCCATGACATACAGTCGTGGTGAACTGTGGGTAAAAGAAGCCATAGCAGCTGCATATGCCCCCCCTGCATGGTACTCTGGGAGGACGAGAGCAGAGGCTGGGGAAGCAGCCCCTGGCATCCCTGCCAGCACAAAGAGGTGCCAACCAACCACAGGAGGAGCAAGGAGCAAAGCACATGCTCATGGTGAGCAGAGGAATAAAAGGGGAAAGCAGAAAGGAAAAATGGAAGCAGTTGTATGTTGCCCAAACAATGAGTCCCCTGGCAGGCTGCCAGTCCAGTCCCTTCCATTTGCCGTTAACACCACAGGCCATGAATCAGCCCACAGCACAGAGTTCCAATGGGGTCCTGGTGACTGGGGGGTGGGGGTGGGAACCCTCCTCTTTCCACAGATCAGTCACACTGGCAGCCTATAGTGGAAAGGTCTAACGGGGTCCTGGCGGCTGGGGGTGGGAAACCTCTCTCCCCCGCATATAACCCCCATTGATACATACCCTTCCGGCAGCCCCTCACCAGCATATGTTGTGCCACCATATAGTGTGGGTCAAATGCATCCCCATGTACCAAAGCAACCTGTGCCTCCAGCTGTACCTCGTTCAGGGCACGAAGCTCAGCTGCGGTCAGTTCCTCATCCCAGTAGACAGCCCTCCCCAGCCCACACAGGAGGTCAAGCGCCAGCATCCAATCAAGGCTCTTGCACCGGGTCTCAGCATGTTCCCTTGCCCTCAGCAGGGCAGTGGCAAATGAAAATGGCAGAAAGGGTCCAGCCACTGCAAGGCACAGGAGAAAGTCTGGAAGCTCAGAAATCTCCTTCAAAGCCGTGTTCTCATTCACAGTCCACAGTCCCATTTCCCTGGGAGGAGTCCCACACCAATGGGCTGCAGCAACTGGAAGCCCAGCTGGGCCGCCCACTGCTTGTACTCCTTCCCCCCACACACAGTGCCCCAGGAGTTGCATATACCTGCTCAAGACCCCTTAGCCAGTCGCCTTGGAGGATAGGTCAGACAGCGGTCCCTGAGCATCCCTCCTCAGCCAAACGTCAGCTAGGGCCAAGGTGTCAGACACTCCTCAGCCTCTCCATGCTCCGTACACTGGGTGGTAGCAGCAGACACAGGCTGGAAGACAGCCATGGCAGGCCAGATCAGGAACAAGTACACAGAATAAGGCCAGGATGGCAGAAATGGGGCCAGGAGCAGGGCAGGTCTCTTTCAAACAAAACAAAAAGTGTAACGTACACAAGATAAGGGAATACCCGAGTCCATGCCAGCCAAGTGGAAGCACGACTCCCACACAGCAATCCTCAGACAAAGATCATGAGTGTCCTGGGGGGAGCTGCACACTTGGGGTCATTACACAGGGGTCCGTTCTGCCTCCTCCCTTTCTCCCCCTGGAGAAACGCCATGATCCCAGACTGTTTATAAGAGGCAGATGAGTAAACACAGGGTTGGGACAGGGTGGTGCCCCTCGGCTGAGGTTAGAATCTGATTCTCAGCTGTGCAGGGACCATCCCAGCCAATAGCTAGGTGTGCAGTCAGCCAGTGATGGCAGATAAGTGTTACATGGAGCGCATCACCACTTCAAAGGCTCTGACATGGTGTTTGAAGACACCACGGCCATCTACTGGAGAGAAATGGAGCGCAAGCACCTAGCTGCCTTTCAGATCCTCCTCACAAGTGTTGAGGGTTGCCAGCGAGCACTTCAGACAGTAAAAGTCATCTGCTGTGCCTGACACAAGGTCATTGCCAGCTGCCTAAGGATCCTTTGTGGTATTCAGGCAAGGGTTATGTGGCACAACCATCTGTAGGGTGCTTCCATGACTGGGCACCAGAAACTAGCCCCCATCAGTTGCCTATGAGCCGTGCTGGTGGGGATGGAGGCACTGAAAGGGGAACTGCAGCAGGCCGGAGGTTATTTGTCCCAGGACATTGCAGCAGTGATCCTCACCGTTCGGCAGGCAATGCCCATTGGGCACTTTGCCTGGGTCATACCCAGGACCACAGAGAAGTAGGAGATGGTGCTGGTCACACAGAGAGAGGTGGAGTGGGTGACCCATTTTTGCATGTCCCGGTGAGTGCACTTCTGGAACACAGAGATCCTCCATACACAGCTGGAATGGGAGAAGATGGCAATGAGGATGCCCATACCTGTGGAGCAGTGTGTGGACATCGCCATTTGGATGCTTGCCACACCAGACTCCTGCTGCTCTGTGGCCCACCAGTTCGGCGTGGGAATATCCACTGTGGGTGCCATCCTGCTGGAATTCTGCAAGGCCACTGAGGCCCTGCTGCTCAAAAGGGTGGTCCAATTGATCAACACCAAGGAGGTGATGGAAGGCTTCTGCATGGGTGGGTGTGTGTTCCCAATTGCATCAGGGCAATCAATGGTACCGACATCATCTGTCTGTCACAGAGGTAGGGGGAACGAAAGGGAACAAACAGGGGTCCGAGCACCCACTTTGGTCTCAAGGCTTGCAAGAAGACTCTCGAGGAAAAATAGCCTGTCAGGATAGTATGTTGGCCCTTAGACTTCGCTGGAATCAGGCCACTATCATCATTGGGCACAGAGTCAAGTAAGACCAGGGATACTCTCGCACTGTCTCTCTCACCCTTTCTCTCACACAGGATGCACGGGGTTTCTGGGAGGTTGTGAGTTGAAGAGTGGGGGGCAATGAGGGGCAGGGGTCCCAATGAATAGGAGGGAAGGGAAGGACATATGCTACAGGGATTGGGGAAGGGAGGCCAGGAACTCAGGAATGGGGGAAGGGGGAATCGCGACCACACTACTCTCTGCCATCACTCTCCAATCAAAACAGTAGGAAAGGCAAGAGAGAAGGGGAGGTTCACTCAGGGGTCACAAGAATATCACCGTATACAACAACAAACACTATAGTACAGACAACAACACGTAGCTTTCTCACGAGGCCAGTCTCTCAGCTCTGATCACCAGCACTCAGCTACAGCTGGTGCCGGCTTTTATGCCCCTAGCCCCACCTTCCTGTTTAGCCTGGAGCTGCGATGACCGTTGCAGCAGCTCCAAGCTTCCTGTAACGCTGTCTGGGCCCCACCCCCACAGCGCTGTGGGGGCGGTGGCCTCTTTCGTGGTTGCCTTAGCAACCTGCTCCACTCCAGACCGCGCCGCTCTGCTAGTTGTCGGCATGGTCTGCAGGAGTCCCCGAACACCCCCTGACTCCTGGGGAGCGCCCAGCCCCCTTGTCTCTCTCCCAGGGCGGTCCCCCGGGGCTCCCCCCACTGAATCGGCACAGGAGGAGCAGGGGAAATGGGGGAGTGTCTCTTGGGCCACCTGGGCATAGTGTCAGCAGAGGTGGCCCCATCCATGGCGCCTGACAGTGCCCAACCCATCGCTAGGATGAGTACATCAACCAGGAGGGGTATCACTCCATGGTCTTGAAGGTGGTAGTGGACCATCATGGCTGGTTAACGGATGTGGCGGCTGGCTGCTCTGGCCAAAGCCATGTCGCCCGCATCCTGCGGCAGTCCTCTTTCTTGTGTACGGGGAACTTCGGGCCCAACATCTACAGCAACATAGAGGTGTTGCTCATGAAGCCAGTCATCCTGGGGGACCCGACCAACCCCCTGATGCCGTGGCTCATGAAGGCCTATCCCACGGCCCGCACCTCAGAACAAAGCCAGTTCAACAGACAGCTGAGTGTCTCCTGGTACATAGTGGAATGGGCATTTGGGGTGCTCAAACAACGCTGGCTATCCATTGTGGGATGGACTGACTTCAAGGTGAAGATGGTCCCCCTGATGGTCACAGCAATGTACATCTTGCACAACATCTGTGACACATGGTGCCTTGGGAGTACCCCCTCCCTGTTGCCTGCCACAAGTCAGTGTCCCTGTACAGGGAGCAGACCGACTGCCAAGAACCAAATAGCCAGGGAGATATGGATGCCTTGTGCCAGCATACAGGCCACATGGTCAATACAAACTTGCAAATTTCTGAAAATATATCGGACCTGTGCTGGAGTGGATCCAGGAGGGAAGGAGAGTAGGTAGGATAGTTAAGCTGTACATAACATTGTCAAATAAACAGGGAAATGGATGCACCATTGAAGTGTGTTGTTGTGAAGTAGATACTGTAAACACTTGCCTACTGGGTGAAATAACACCAAGGAGGGAGCAACAACTGGGTGTATTTACAGGGAGGAGGCTGCCAGGAGAACCTAAAATGAAGGGAGACTGGGTAGAATGAAGGGGGCCTGTGGAAGTGGCTGAACTGAGGGTGGAATGCCAGGAAACAGGGCACATGGAGCACTGGGAGTGAAGGGGATCAGCTGTGCTGACACTGAGGAAAGAGACATTAGGAGTGGCTAGACCGAGGATGGGCTGGGTGGAACAACAGGGAGGAGGGCTCTGGGAGTGGGTTGAACTCTGATGAGGACATCCCTAAGCACAACAGCTGTGGCTGGGGATTGACTGGGGATCCCATGGAAGAATGGTGAGGCCACTGCGAGCAATTGGAATAAAAAGGGAATGGGTGACAGACATCCAGTGCAATGACAATCAAGTACCTCCTCTTGGTTCCTTCCCTGTCGATCCATTCCAGCACCTTTCAGCTCCTGCCCCAACACACACGCCCCACTGCCATGCTGGCCACTCCACCCCTTTCCTACTCTCCCTCCCTTTAAGAGATGCTGCTCCATTGTATCACTCTAGTGGCCAGGAAGGGCCATTGGCATTCACGGCTCATCCTCATTTCCAGATGGTGGTTATGCTGATACATTCACGATAGCCTGAGGGCCTTCTGTATTGATCATTTCTGCATGTCCTCACACAGTATGCTGGCTGGGCAGGGGTGTATGTCTGGCTTACAAGAGGGGGTTATAGTATGGCTATAAAAGCTGTGGCCATGTATGGATATATTTCTTTACAGCCCAGGTTCAGAGTTCCAGAGGAACATCCAACCTCACAGGTCCCTCAATGTATGTGTGTAGTGCAATGTGCTCCCATATAGTGTCCCACTGTTTGGGACTCCCCGTTCTTGCTTTCCGGGGCCTATGCTCCCACCTGGGCCAGAATAAGGACAGATACCATGTTGCCATAGTGGACATTGTTTATTCACTTTGTCCCTGGTACATACATCTCATCATGGTCTCACCCCCTTTCCCCTCCTGCCTGCAGCTGGCTGGTTTTTTGTGCCAGTCCAGCTTGGGGTGGGGGGTTGTGTCCTCCTCCTCCGCATCCTTTGCCTGGGGGTCCAAACTAATGAGCAGGTGACTCCCAGGCTAACGCGGGCTACTGTCTCATTTGTTTTCACCCAACTAAACTAAGAGCTCATTCACACACCATTTTTTAAGAGTGTGCAATTGCCCACATTCCATATTTTGTGTGAAATCCTTAACACGATTTGTGCTCCTCAACGATTTCTGTTCTTTGCCACTTCAGGTGAGGGGTGGGCCAATGAGATGCAGAGAAATTAGCAGCTGTGTTAATGCATTACTACTGGACAAGGCAAACACAGACTGGAAGATTGCAAAGGGAGAGGGTTTTGTGTGAGTGAGCTGATGATATCACATCTTTGCTGTCACCGGCTTTAAGCAATAGGTTTCCCCAAGGAATTATACTAAAATGCTTCCCTAAGAAAACACATTCAACAGGTCTCCTCTTAACTCTAGATACAACTATATTCTGGCTGTCCTAATGCAGGGCATGAGAGATGTCACACATCTTCTAACCACGCTAGGGAAGCCTGAATGAGTGAATGCTGATATCTATGGCCGCTTTTAGACGAGCAGTGCTCCGTTTCGCGTCAGCGTGGCGCATATTTTGAAACCTCCGCCTGGTCTAATTAGAGGAGACAGAAGTGGCTTAATACACGCATATTACGGTGGAAGCGCATTTTTAAAATCCGCAAATTAAATACCTCACAATCGAGGTATTTAATTCGCGGACTTTAAAAATGCACCACCGCCGTAATATGCGAATATTAAGCTACTTCTGCTCGTCTAATTAGACCAGGCGGAGGTTTCAAAATATGCGCCACGCCGACGCAAAACGGAGCGCTGCTCGTCTAAAAGCGCCCTATGCTTCCAGAATGCAATGCAGGAAGGGAAGGATGGAACCATACTAAGAGAGGTGTGGCTGGTCAGGGTGGGAATATTCAAATGCTCTGCTATAAGATGAAGGCCCAGCATTCATATCGGCTGATATTCCTCTAATCAGGACCTTCGAAAGGGAGATTTAAGAATTGCATCGCAGGAGCAACACGCTGCATGAAAAATGCTTCCACAGTGTCACTGGGATAGTTCAGCTGTGCCCCCACTAATCTGGTTCACTTTCTGTAAAAGTCACAACACAATCCAGAGAACGCAAAGACCTTTGTGACAGGGTAACATGAGCTTTGATATGCCAACAAGTGAACATATCCAGCTTTCACGTAAAAATATTTCCTTCTATTGCTCACAAACATACTCTCAAGTGTTTATCTATACTGAAGAGGAGCTCTGAAATCAGAACCAGGACAATTTAAAGGCAGGCTATGAATGTGTAATCCATGTAGAAATTTCATAAACTGAGCTGCAGCACACATTTACTTAAACTTCTTTACAGACAGAATGCCAAATCTTGAAGGCTTTTCTTTCACTCAGTGCTTTCCCACCATCGTGAGAACTATTTCTCATTAACAACCAAACTGTTTTCAGATGCTCTGCTATAAGATGTTTCCTTAGAAACCATTTGGTAAAAGACTGTGGCTTTCTTCCATAGAAATCTCAAGCAGTGAAAAGGCAGATTTTCTGGCATAAATCAAATCCAATTTCTAGGGTTCACTAAACCTTTTCTCCTCAGAATAATGTTTTGTGACTAGATCTTAGCAGTTAATAGTGCACGAAGAATTGCTGGTGTGAACCAGTTTAAAATTATTTCCATTCTATTCCTTTCATTAAGTCAATTGAAATTACTTCCAGTGCTTATTATACCTTGATGGAACCATAGCTTTTATAACTGGCAAAGATAATAAAGCATGCAGCCTAAAAGTATAATCTGAAACCAAACTGAACAAAAATATTGCTTTTTCCATGTGTACTTTAAATTCTTATTAAAACACCCTTCTCTGTTTGGATGAAGTTCTTATGCATAAACTTGCACTAGCTTTTATCTCATCAGGAAAAATGTTTGTGTCGATCAGCAATATTAAATTGAGGGAAGTCTGTCACAGTAAGAGAAGACTGTAATTTTTATTTATGAGACTCACAAAACTGTGTGATACAGATGTAATAGATCAAAATAAGCAAACTATAACTTTCACAACAGAAATCACTAGTTTTCATCAGAGACTAATCTATTCCAATATGAGCTACTTGGTTACTATATGCACTAATATTAAATACTAACTCAGTGTACCACTTACTGTGACTTAAGAATGTAAAGGTCATGTAATTAAAAACTATGTAAATAATGAAGGTACAAAACTATTTAAGAAAAAAAATAATTAAGCAAGTAAATAATTCAGAGCAATAATACTAAAAAGTTTTTTTAAAAATGAATAACTATGAAGAAAGGTAGAATCTAAATTAAGAGTTACTTATCTTAGATGCCAAAATACCTCTACACTGCTACTGATTATGAAAGGCCCTAACTTAAAAGATAAACTTAAATTTAAGCATGTTTTGAAATGCCTTACAGAACTAATATATAAAACCCCATTTCTGGAAATAAATACGTGGTCGTGGAAATGCATAGGATCCCAGTAGGTCCACTGGATTTTAGAGGTATCAGGGCTGGCCTAGTTTTGTCACCCTAGGCAAAACACCTCTATGCTTACAATGGGGCGGGGGCTGCTCCTCAGAACAGTCTTATCTAAGTACTTCCCAACCCCAAGTTTATCTGAACAATTGGGAACAGAAACCCCACGGCCAACCCTGTAGAGTTTGACATACAGATGACCACAGTAGCACTTCTGTTCCCCACTCTATGTACTTTGAGCCCCACATAAACCATGGCGTGGGCCTGGTTATATATATAAAGGACCTTATTTCTCCTTATGTCCCTCTGCAGACTCTAAGATCAGTTGAGAGTGCCCTTTTGCAAGTTCCATCATTGGCCTAGTCCAAACGACCCAGGTATGCAGAGTGTTCTCAGTGGCTGCTCTACAGCTTTGGAACTCCCTTCCCTTGGAGCAGAGGTGCTCAACTTGATTCGTGCCGAGAGCCGGAAAATTTGGTTTGGATCCAACCCTGAGTTGCATGTGTCCCCGCCCCAATTTGCATAACCCCACCCCCAATTTGCATAACGCCACCCTTGGCAGCAAGGAGCTGGGGCTGGAGATCTGGGTGGCAGAAGCGGCAGCGAGGGGCTCAGATGGAGACATCGGTGGCAGCAGGAAGCTGGAGCCAGGGAGGAGGAAGGAGGGATCCGGCCAGTGCCTTTAATAGGCTTGCTACCGGGAGGAAGGAGGGTTTTGCGCCAGTGTGGGGGCTGGAAGAAAGGTGATTGCCAGGGCAGGAGGAGGCATGGCAGGCTGCAAGAAAGGTCCTTGTGGGCCACATGCAGCCCTCGAGCTGTATTTTGTACAGCCCTGCCTTGGAGGTTTGCCTAAGCCCTCTTCAGGAGGCAGTGTAAGACCTATTTACTCAGCCAGGCATTTAATGGACAGGGGTAGAATGGGGGGGGGGGGCGAGGGTATTATTAGTTTGTTATAGGTTTTATATTGAATTTTATCTTTTTATTATGTGAGCTGCCCTGAGCCTCAGGAGATAGGGCAGGATAAAAATAAATACAAACAAACAAACAAACAAACAAACAAACAAAAAGGCTCGTAATATGGGAGATCCACTTTCTGGAGTCACCTTGTCTACTCTGTCCAGTGTATGTCAGTCACACTACCCTACAGTGTAAGGGTTTCTTGCCCTTTGCTTTTAATTATGCAAAGGACATCCTTTTAAACATTAAATGTAGGATACAAAGCATACAGTTGATGTTATATATTTAGAGGGGAGCTGCAAAGTAAAACCCCAAAATTTTGCAAAATCCTCTGTTTCTTTATGACATGTAAAGAAAATTTGCAAATAAACCTTTTTCAGCATTTGTTTAGAACTTTACAAAATCATGTCTTCAGCACCACTCTCTTTGCTGGAGGTCCTTGGCAAGAGCATGAAAGGACCTGAAAGAAGGAATCAGTATTCTCCTTCTCACTGCTGGGGGCATGCAGCAAAACTGCTGCAGCTCAAGTTACAACCTCATGTGACATCACTATATTCAGCCCTTCCAAAGATTGTGCCAGGCACCTCTGGCAAAGAAGGAAGAGAAGATTTGAAGACACATGACGTGTGGAAGATGACAAAAAAGGAAGAAAAAACACTTTTCATTAAAAAAAAGTTGGAGGCCATTTTTCTAAATTATAAAAAAAATGCAGTGAAACACAAAAAAGCAAGTTCACTAAGATTTGCTTCAATAACTTCAGAGTTGTTGGACTTAGTTATCAGCTTGTTGCCAGTTTGTAGGAAGCTGGCTACCATTATTCCTTTTATGTCAAAATGTTTTCACAGAAGAGACATCCAGTTTCTGTGTTACAAAAAACCATAATTAGTCAAGAGATTCGTGGTAAAGTCACAATGTAAAAATCACCTATCTTATTCAAAGTGATTTTTTTAATTCAAAGTGAATTTTGAACATCTGATCTACATTATTTGTGTCAACAGACACTGACAACAGTTTACACAATGGTTTACACAACGGTTTACGCTGCCTTTCAGTGAGTGAGAATTTCTCCCTCTTTAGATCTTGGCATAAAATTTAATTTCCCATTTGCTGTATGAGAGCCAGAGAAACCATTTATGTCTTCAGTGTCACATGAGCAGGAAATGTGAGTACCAAAGAGAGGTTGGTGAGGTTAGAGATGGTGTTAGAGAATGGTTAACTAGTGATATGATTTTCTATTGTTAAGTTACTTTGCAAAGTGAGTCATGAATTTAGACAACAGTTCTTGTGACTAGAGGTGTGCTCAGATAAGCAAGCATTTAAGCACTGAATTCAAAATAAGCAATCACTTGAGTGGAAAGTGAGCAAGCAAACACTGTCATGGAGGAACAAGTAAGTGTTCATGAAACCAGTCTGTTTTGCACAGATGGAAGTAGTTCCTTATTTGGTTCTCCTTTCAGTATGTCTTTTACATTTTCTCCTTTTCCTGTCTAATAGATGGCAGAATTCACACCGTACACTAATCCAAGTTAGAATATGATCAAAATTTTGGAATGAAATTTTGACTAAAATAGTTTCAAAGCAACCTCTTTTTTATTTTTTTGCACAAATTTCAGACATTCAAAATGGTGAAAATGTCTCATCTGACATCTACATTTTCAAAAAGTATTAAAAATGAAATTTCAAATCCAACATTAAAATTTGGAATTTTGGGGAGAAAGTTTAATGGTTTATGGCCAGACCTAATCTAAATGGAAATACAAGAGAGGGTAACAACTGGCCGAGAAAATTCCAAAGGATCTTGTGAACTGTCTTCATAAACCTCATTTCTCAGCAGCATAGGTATGGCGAAATGGCAACAAGCGACCCACACTCTTAACTAACGAGATATTATTGGAAAAAATACTTAGACCATCTGTTTCTTATACACGTTAAGCTTACTGTATTTATTTCTATCATATCCAGATGTTTGTTACAGTGCTCTGCTAAATCATGACCTGCTGACAAAACCTCCAGTAGCCTCACATGCTTGCTCATGAAGACAACACCTCCTCAGCCAAAAAACCTTAATGGAGCTGTTACTACTGGAGAATCTTTTTTGTTTGCTTCATTTTTAAAAATGAACAGGCTGAAATATCTTCATATAGGCATCTGACAACGGTGCTTGCTTGTTCTTTGGGTTCAGCCTAGTTAGAATTCATAAATTAGAGAACAGGCCAATTGACATTAATTTTCTGTTGGATGGAAGCTTTGCCTTTCCAAGAGATTATTCTTCTAACATATTTACAGAGTAAGAATTGTGTCCCGAGGCTTCTAGCTCTAAGACCAGTGCTTAAACGCAATATACATAACCTGCTAAAAGGCTGCATTTGTATCCTTCTTTCCATATCAGAATTATTTATTCATTTATTTATTTATTTATTTAAATTTTTATCCCACCCTTCCCCCAAAAAAGGCTCAGGGCGGCTCACAATGTATATAAAACTTTTTTTTTTTTAAAGTCCATAAAAACAATAAAACAGTAAAATGCTAAAAAAAAACCACTTAAAAACCCACAATCCTCCCACAAAAATCCACCCAATACAAGCTCCCCATTTCCGACATCCACCCCCCCCCTTAACCAACCCCCTCCAACCCCTCTCCCCCATCCCTGCCTGTCAAATGCCTTTACAAGCAGGAAGGTTTTACATCGCCTATGGAAGATGCTCAGGCTCGGGCTCAATTGAACCTCTGGAGGAAGTGAGTTCCATAAAATTGGGGCAGCAGCTGAGAATGCCTCCCTGCAAGTCCTTGCTGTACAAACAAAGCTAACACACAGTACCCAAAGGGAGGCACTCCCAGCCGATCGCAGGGGCCACAACACGGCATGGAAGGACAAGTAATCTCTCAGATATGTGGGGCTCAGACCATTTAGGGATTTAAAGGTCAAAACTTTGAATTAGGGCAGAAAGATATCATATCTGACCGCTCCTATGAGTCCCCCTCCCATGATCAGCTGTTCATCGGGATGAGGAGAGGGGTGCATGTGCGGCTCCTCTGTGCTCCCCCGCATCAGCTGCCAGTTGGGTGGATGGTGGGAGCAGAGCCTGTGCTCTTCCCAGGCTCCTCTCCCTTGATCCACCCGAACAACAGCTGATGGGGAGAGGGGGAGCCTGGAAAGAGGGTGCATGCTCTTTCTCGGCTCCCATTCCCCATTAGCTGTCAGACGGGGGCGGGGGGGGAAGCACGCATTTTCCTCTGCTTCCCCCAACAGTACTGCAGGGGTCAGAACCTACAACTCCTGGCCGTGGCAGGGGCTCCGAGATGGGCCCAGCTGCTTGCCTTCCCCCTGCTTGTGTGCCCGGTTCCCTGAACTGACTGAGTAGTATGGCAGGGCTGATTGCCTGCCACGAGGCAGCATAAGAATTGGGCCTGGAAGCTCGTCTGGCTCCACTCGATGTCACTCTGGTATTCTTTCCTTCCCGCACTACTATTTAGTGGTGTTGTGCACCAAATAGTTGTGAAACAGTGCTACTTCATTCAAAGAAATAGTGCAATAAATGTGTTGTGAAACTGTGCAGTGAACAACCCCACTAAATAGCACCAAACAGAGGAACAAATATCAGCATACTGAAATGTCCTAACCAAAATACTGAAATGACCAAAACGAAATAAACAAAAATGAATATGTGAATATTGCATACCTGGAGAATGACCAAATGGTGCATTCAGTAGTGCATGTGAATATACAAATAATCTTCACAAATACAGAATTGCATATTAGGCCACTTTCAGACCCCACCCCCCGCACATATTTTAGCTGTGGGAGGGTATGCGCATGCCAGGACATGCGCGGGGTTCGGCCGGACTGAAAGCCCCCCCCGCACAGCTTTACCAGTAAACACATGTAGCGATACAGAACTGGATTTCCTGCTCTGTATCTCTGCGTGTGTTTGCCAGCAAAGCTGCGTGGGGGGCTTTCAGACGGCCAAGCCCTGCACGTATCTTGGCTTGCGCAGACCCTCCCACAGCCAGGATATGCACTGGGGGGGAAGGTCTGAAAGTGGCCTTAGTTTTGGCACTAAAGCTTCCTGGTGTTTCTTTTAGGTGATACCAGTTTAACTCCAACTTCTGGCAGATGCTTGGGGTCATGAGCAGAGGATGAGAAGTTGGGTGAAAACAGACATTACGCTAACCACTCTTTAACCACCCTTGGTGGTCATTTATGCATGTTTCAGGGCTGCATAGTGCACCAATACATCCCTGCAACATGCATAATAACCACCAAGGATGGTTAAAGGGTGGTTAGCGTCATGTCTGTTTTCACCTGTTGTTAACAGGAGGAACAGCCTCAGACTACAATTCCCCTCCCCCAACCCTCCATCCCCCTTCTGTTCATACAAGTACAGCTGTAAGTTAACAGCCCCCATTCTTTGAATACCCATACTGATTAAGAGGTGTTGAGAATTAAGGGGTTACTGCCTCCTTATCACCTGTTCACATGTACAAAACCTTAGAGACAGAGCATTCTGTGTGTGCAAGATTTAATGCTCACTGCTCTTTTAACAAAGACTGCTTTCTTGTGGGACAAAACGTGCACAATTTGCCTCTGGGAAAAACTTCTGGAGGCAAATGCTGTGTGACTTTTGTCATGTGGGATAACAAAGCTGCGTAGCTCTGGCTCCGATCATGCAGTGGATGAAGAGCTGGAAAATGGAGCTCTGTATCATTCACATGATTGGCGTCAAAGTTGCATGGCTTTGTTTTCCCACATGACAAAAGCCACGTAGCATTTGCCTCCTGGAGTTTTTCTCGGAAGCAAATGATGCACATTTTGTCCCGCAAGAAAGCAGTCACGGAAGCTTTCACTTCTGATTTCTACTCTTCCAGTAAGTCATCCAGCAAACCGAGAGAAGACCATGTTTTCCAGCCCTACCCCTCCCTCTTCCACCCTTTCGGACTTTCTTTATATATCATATAGAGAAAAAGCGGCAAATGGTGTTTTTTTTCCATTTGCAAGTCACTTATAAAGTAACAGTTAGTGTAGTACTTTTTAGTAAGTTTATATCCGTGTGAAAGGATGGAAGCTGGTACAATCAGAAGAGATTAATGGATGTAGCCGTTTAGTCAAGGTAGAGATAAGATACCCATTTTATTGCACCAAGTGCAAGTATACAGCTGCTTGGAAAGTTGCCAAATTTTGCATATATGTTCCAAGAGCAAGTATCTGGAGGTCCTCGAGGCTCAAGTGCAACTTCTCAAGACTAGTGCTGCTAAACTGGTGGATTAATGCAAAAGCGAAAGATTTATAGACATGGCATTAAGCTCATCGCAAAAGGCAATTAAGGAAACTTGGTAACCATGGGTGAGAGGCAAAGTACTGTCATGGTCTCAACTGGTTGAGATAAGAAACAAAGACTAGTAATAAATGGCTGGCTCAGTATGGACAAAGATTAATAGTGAGGGGTGTCAGGGAATTAGTACCATGACCAGGGTCCTATAAATCTGTATAAAGAGATAAAAGAATAGTAAAAAGCAATGAGACAAAGTTTGTGGATGACAAGAAATAGGACCCAATCCTGCTGCTGTAAAAATCAATGGCAAAATTTCCATTGACATCAGTGAAGAAGAAAGATCTTTCTTAGGCTGGTCAAAATTGGGGGGGGGAGGAGGGGCTGTCAGCATGTAGGGACATAGCCCTACAAAAACTAAAGTTGGGGAAAAGACTGCAGGCAAAAGTCAAGGTAGATAAGTACAAGGTAATGTACAGATTAGAAAGAATAAAATATCTGTACATGCCAAAAACTTTAGTATTATTTGTAATCTCTTGGAAGAAAGAGTCAAGGGAGGATTCTCTAAGTGCCTAAGCAATTTAAAAATACAAGTGACACTTATATTCTGTGGGACTTGTACACCTAAAGCCAAATTGGCACTTTGGAAACCTGCCATCCCAAGAGGTCAATATGAAGGACCAGTGAAGAGATTTCTCTCTTTTGTTGTTCTTATATTTTATCTGGAAAAACTGGGCATTGCTATGAAGGAAACAGAATAATACACAAAATACTGTATTACTATTATGCAATTTTTCATCCAGTAGATATAACATATGATAAAATGTTATACTAAAATTAAATGGGCAGCAACTAGTTACAGGATCAGGTCTGTAGAATTAAGTGTCCTTTTAAGAATCATCTGTCTGACTAAATCCACAAAATAAGGATGCCAATTTAAACATACTGACGTCAAAGCTTGAAAAAGCGATAGTTTTTCATCATAATATTAACTTCCTCATGTTTAGTATAAGGTACTCTGTGTTTAAAAATGCTAAACGTGTGGTTATGCAATATGTAATATACGAACTTTAGCTGTTTTCATTTCCTAATGTATACATCTTTATACATTAAACATTTAGCAAAAACAAATGCACATATGTATTTATACATACTGCACGTGAAATCCTAGTCCCACGGAAGTCAATAGCCCTTCAGTGAGGTCAGGATTTTACTATGAGACACTACTAAATCATTAGTTGGCTTTTAAAAATTAAACTGATGTTAGTGCTAGTACGCTAGTGTCACTGACTGAACGAAAGCAAACTTAAGTAAGAGCACTTCTCAAAGAAAATGTGTTCTTTATTATCAACACCACCCATTGGCAGAAAACCACAACCTGCTAACAGACCACTGAAATTCCATAATCACTGTTCCTAGAAAAATACTGTAATTTTTGAGAATGGAAAATATAACCATCATATCACTGAACTTAACAAGACTTCAGCTCCATAACTGAGAGCCCTGAGCAAGCAATAAATAAATGGTAGCCCCCACCTCTCCTCACAGCTTTGAGAGATCTCTGAAACACAGAAATGAGGCAAGGATTTTTAGCAGCATGTATTGTACTTCTACAAAGATTTAACTTGTGCACATGCGTAGCTGTACTTCTTGCTATTCTGTATGCAGGATAAAAGGTTTAGAGAAGTGTCTTGCTAAGGCTACAGAAAATCAAATACATTTTAACACCAGGAGGCTCCATTTAAGCCTCCTGCCTCCCACAAAGCCTCCTGACAAAGAATGATGTCACACTGAATCTAGCCATGCAGTGCATGATCTTGAAAGAGCTTTCTTAGGTCTGTGTTAGTAACCAAAAGACCTCCTGTTACTGGATATTATCCAACTCTTTTAGCTATTTCACCCCACTGAAACTTTTTTCTTAGTTTTACAAGAATCTGAAAGAACAGGAAGTGATGGCTCCCCACTTGCTAGAACATGATTGTACTGATCTATGATAAAACTACATGTGTTTCTCTTTCAAAAGTGATCATCTGCAAGACAAAAGAAAGCCAAGATATTCTGTGGACTTTCAATTAAACCATATTGCGTATTTCCTTGATTTTTCTTTAGCGAATAGGACAAGTTTTTCTAACAAAAATTAAGTTTACAGACAAAAAAACAGAATACCCAATTTTAGCACAATCACCCAAACATTAAGAAATATGTGTTATTTTTTAAACTGTTGGGCCACATCTTTAGATGATTAAATGGATCTAACTTCATTTACTTCAATAGAGCAAAGTCATTTTATACCAGCTGAGGATATGCCTCAGTTGTTCATAGAACTGGGAAGATATTGGATGCAGCCAGACAAGCCACAAGGGCCTAATCCTCGCATAGCCCTGTGGCGTACAAGCATGGCAGACACACTGCAGGGCAAGCGTGGGGAGCTGCGCAGACGGTTGAAGGAACGCTGGGTGGGCCGGCTGCTGCCAGAGCTTCCGTCATGGCTAGGGCAGGCTGTGGCATCGGTCACATGAGCACATGCCCCCTGCCCCACCTCCCTCCCCTGGCCTGAATAAAGATGCTGCCCCTGGTGCACACCAGACGACAGCGCTGACCGCTCAAGGCCCTGCAGTGGTGTTCCCTGTGTGGCATGGCAAGTGCAGCCTGGGCAGACAAGTTGCCCCACCTTGGGCAGTCTTATCACGGTTAGGGTATGGCTGCTCTGTGATGTATTAGAATTTTTCCTAGTTTGTGGTGCATAGCAGGCAGCTGCTCCCCCCACTCCGTATCTGGCAGGCATCAGCCACATGATGTACTGCATTGCGTCATCCAGCTGGCCAGAGTGAGGTAAGGCTACCCAAGGCGAGGTAGCCTATCCACTCTGGTCTCCTGTGGCTTCACCCATCATCCTAATATGGGGGAAATAGTTATTGGTCCTTAAAAAATCAATTATGGGTTACACAATGGATAGAATAAGTGGTAAGAAGGATTAAGGAGCATACAGATTTTTTTCCTTTTGTCAGTACACCCTGGAAGAAGACAGGGGCAAAAGACTGCACTCTACCTAACCAAGGAGACCATTTCCCCAGAAATTTCAAGTCCAGAAAAGACACCCTCTGTGTCTGTGAGGGCGGCCTGTTGCACACACAAGTACCAGTCTAGTCCGAGACTAAACTATCCCATGGCCCATCCCCTATTACCCTTTGTCCACATCTTGGGTAGGGGAGACAGCGACAGGAGGTGCACATTGAGCCGCACAAGGCTCATGTACCAAGCCCCGATTCCCGCCTCCTTATGAGGCATCCCCAAATCCCCACGTTAAACTGCCCAGAAGGCCCTACCACCCAGTCAGAACCATGCCTCTGAGTGCAACAAATATTCACTAATGAACAGCCCCTTTATAATTGGCTGTCTATCAGGGGTGCTAATCCTGCACTGTGGGGAAGGCGAAAAATCAGGCAGACTCCAATGCCAAACAGGCATGCCTGCAAAAAATCCCTTCCTGGCCCCAAATGGTGACCAGTCAAGTGCACAGTTCAGAAGTGGTGAGTAGGTATCTCCTGTCCATTGGTTGTCCTCCAGGCTCTGCCGTGAAGGGTGGCCTGCCTCCCTTGTCCCTTTAAATCTGGCACGCAGAGGTCTCATATTGCAAGACCTACCCCTATGTGCCCAGCCTGGGTTGCAGGTGCATCCCAACGGCCCGCCCCAGGCCTTTTTCACACGGACGCCACCCACCCACCTCCACCCACCGGGCCTGCAGTGGCATCCGTGTGAAAATGGCCCTAGCTTGCTGCCCTGCCCCTTTCCTCCTGGGGTGGCACAACAATCTGCCCCTCTCCTTCCACTGGGTTGGTGTGGAGAGGGGGATTTTAAAAGGAAGCAGTAGCAGGCTGCTATGTAGACTCACTATTGTTTCATTCTTGACTAATAAACCAATTCTTAATTAACTTTAATCAGGAAAACTATCTCCACTTTGTTTCTTGAAAGAATTTGTTATAACTGAACACAAGGCTAATGTTTGCTGAATACTGCTTAAATACTAGCATATTTAGATAATAAAGAACGTAAAAAGTGAGGTTATGGTTACTGGGCATTTTATTACAGCTCTATGATACTGCAAAACAAGAGATGCTGCAGATTTTTTCCTCAGTTCACGAAGGGGGTAATTATTTCAGACCATCACCATCATTATCAAAATAATGGTCTGCTTTATTATAATCATTAAATGTTTAAATGGCAATTGCCATTATTTATGCTGCCAGTACTGTCATTCATACTAATACACGTTTACACAATGTAAGCATGAATGCCCAAGGTGAAAATCAGTAATAATTTAAAATGCTACTTCTGAATTAACACTTGCACAGTTTTAATGAAACCTGCTAAGACTGATTACAAACCAGTGAGAACAGCTGTAACGTAAAACCATTTGAAACATAAAGGTAAAATTTTCAATGCATAAGTGATCTAGAAACCAAAAGTGTAGCTCACGAGTGGCCATGAGGTAGATCCCGATCCATTAATGGATCACAAACTAGACTCCAACAGATCATGGTATGGGGAGGGGCCGGGAATCAGTCCCTTGGAGACTGCCTGTGGGAAGGACAGCAGGAGTGAAGCCTGAGGGAGTAACTATCTCTATGAGGAGGCGAGCACCTCCAGTGCAGCAGGGAAGACTCTCTCTGAGCGGGAGTGCTCCTTTCCACTCCTGAGACTAGTTGCTGAGGTGCCCTAGAACTGAAAGCCTGGAGGAGGGGTCCAAGCCTGGAGCACTAGAGCCGATAGGATGGGTCCTGGTAGATCACCTGGGGTTGACTCATGGATCAAGTGGATCACGGCCACCTGAGCATAGATTTTCAAACGTGAAAATAGCATAGACACCTAAATTCCACTTCCACTGAAAGCCAATGGGAATTGGCTTTCAGACGTGGAAAGCCAAGTGGCTTTCACTTCCACTGAAAGCCAATGGGAGTTGGTAATTTCAGACGTTACAATACCATGATCAACCACAGTAAACCCCCTGTGGTGGCCGCAGTACTGTAACATCTGTAGTGCGTTCCGTCAGATGTTGACCACGGTTCTGGACCTCCGGCCGCCCGGAGGTCCAGAAACGTGGTTAGCTGGACCATGGTCCAGAATTGGTAGAAAGTAATGTCTGTTACCTCCGCCGATTCTGGACTGTGGCCCGGACCCCGATGCGGTATCGGGAGCAGCGGCCACATTGGTCGCTGCACCCGCCCGTCTCCCAGAGGGCAGGTGGCCAGGGGAGCATGGGGGGGGGGCAGGCCTGTGCGGCCGCACATCGCACGCACAGCCCCTCCCCAATCTCCCGTAGGAATCAGCCGGCACGTCTAAAGGACGGCTGGACTGATTCCTCACCGGGATTGGAAACAGATCCCCGTGTATGGTTGGACGTGGCGAATGCATGTTGAAATTACCCATAGAGAGCGTTACAATAGTCCAGTCTTGAGCTGATGAAGGTATAGCTTGCTAAATGTCATTTTTTATTTTGAACATCTATCTACCCTTAAGACTTTCAAAAAGGACTTAAGCACATAGAAGCATAAACAGGATTGGAAGTCAATGGGACTGGGCTTCTAAGCCAAATGGTTATGACAATGACACCATATATCTTAGGCTGCTTGCTGATGTTACAGGAGGGGGAAGAAACTTGCATTAGGAAAACTAAAGAGAGAGATCACATGAGTCCCCGATCGTGGGCATGGGGCTTTTATTGTTATTTTCCCCATCTCCCGTTTAAATCAATAACACGATGCAGGGCTTGCTCAATTTTGCAGCTCAGTAAAGCGCATTTGTCAGTGCACCAAAAAGTTTCAGTCATGCGCAGAGCACCTTTCTGATGTCATCAAATCTGCACCTGATTTGGATGTGTGGCTGGTCACCCACCCTAGTAAATACAGATTTAATCACATCTGAAAGAGCCCTTTGTCCTTTCTCATACTAGTTTAAATCTAGAGTATCTGAAATCTGTGGCACTATAGCAGTGAGTAGTGCTTGTCTATATGTAGATCTGCCCAAAAGAAACTTCACTGGCATAATTATTATTGCATTCTGCTTTATAGCAAAGAGGTGAGAAGCTGCTTAACGTCACAGGTTAGCTTACTTGCATATTTCCTATCTGGCTTGATTTCAGTTACAAAGACAAAAGAACCTAAGTGTTTTGTTGCTTTTTTTTTAACCATGTTACAGTTGTAATGGTTAACTGGTGTAAATACAGTTTGAAATAGACAAAGTTTAAAATGGTTCCATTGTTTGAAAAGGTAAATGGATGGTATTGTAAATGTTATAGCACACTTTCAAATGGAAGAGGCTTTGGGAGAAAAAACACAAAAAGGTGGAGAAAAGATTTTCAGCTGATGCATGAACGGCCTTAATCAAAATGATGGAATTAGCTAGTTAAATCAGGGTTTCCCAACCTTTTTGCCCATGTGACCGCTTTTTAAGATTTACCTGCAATCCTGCAACCTGAGATGGTAACACAAAGCATGCAAAATATCATACCAGTCAGATTGTGACCCCCATCCCCAGGACAGTGTGACCCCACTTTGAAGTCCTGACCCACAGTTTGGGAGCCTCTGAGTTAGGTGTACAAGATAATAAATTCTGTCATTTGCTGTAGGATATACACACAAATCAATATACATGAACAAAAATATTTGAAAAATATCAGACATGAATTTCAACCCTGTATGCAGCAGGGAAAGAATCATCCAGGCTACACAGTAGCAATAAAGCCACTGCACAGCACTACCTGGAGCCTCAGCACTATGGCCAATGGGATCTTCCATGGCTGGATCCTCTGGCCATGCCTTTGTCAACCCCTTACCCTATCTTCAAGTCAAGCAGCAGAACGTACTGAGAAATTAGTGCTTTTGGCTGCCTTAAAGAATGAGCAGCAGCTAGGCTTGCTTACTCACATTCCCATCTGTGTATTTCTGTTCTTAGATGGGGGCAACCAACATTAGGGATATGATGGCAGGAGCATCCACATGGCCATTTAGGACCTGATCCAGTGAGTTTTCAAGAGAGCGTGTGTTTGCCGTGTTGGTCCCAAAAATAGGTCGTAGAGACAAAGTAGTGTAGAGATATCTTTTATTGGACCAACTTAGGTTGGTGGAGGTTTGCAAGCTTTCGGATCTCACAGGATCCTTCGTCAGGCAAGTCAGAAATCCAAGCTGTCAGAAATCCAAGTGAGTTTTCCCACTGACTTCATAGTTGGGCATAGATCAGGATCGTCGTGCTTGAACTATAACTGTCCATCTATTTGCCAATTTTAATGGCTGAGTGGGGAAACTATTATATCGAATAATCTGATGACAGGGGCAACAGTCAGTCAAAAAGTGTGTCCTAATCCAAGACAATCTTATTTTTTCAGGATATAGCAACTGCAGCTCAGTAAACAAGAAAATCCTTTTTTCCTGATTTTCAAAGAGCTGAAGGAAGAAGGAATATTTCTTTGCTCTGCTTCACCAATTAGCAAGAGGCAAAACCTTTCTTTCACTCTTTATAGATACTAGTGGTGGGACCCCGGGCCCATTACCGGCTACCGGATTTACCGGTTACCGGTTCTGCGAAAACCGGATTCCCGGATTAAATCCGGTATGCCGGTACCGGATTTATTTCATTGGTTTCAATGGGGCGCTGTGTCCCCATTAAAACCAATGAAATA
>QEPC01000533.1:417805-453193 GCA_003113815.1 Sphenodon punctatus
TCCCCCCTTCCACCCGCGCAGCCTGGACTCGGGGAGGGTTTTTTTAAAAAAAACTTTTTTGCTGGGGCTTTAAGTTTTTTTTAATTGCAGCCATTTTTAAATGGCTGTAATGTAAAAAAAATCCGGTACCCCGGAATCCGGTACCCGGTCCGGATTACCGGGTCGAATCCGATAATGCCGGTACGCCCGGTACCGGCATTATCGGATACTGGATTCTACCGGTTTCCCACCCCTAATAGATACCATAAGAGGGCTATACGCTGGTTATTTTTGTTGTCAGCTATGTACATCAGGTTTTCTGACACATCACTAGCTTTGACTGGGATGAGCCAGTGTTTGGTTAAGTTTCTACTTCCTTTTTCATATTTAAAGTAAACAAAGTTCCCTTACGCTTTTACTACAGAGGGAGTTTGAGTAACTCTAGAATAGGACTGTTGACTGCATAGTAGACGTTGCATAGGACCATTTTTAATCTTGTTTTAATCTTGTTGCTGATAAACACCTCCCTTTACCTATCATTCTTATATTTTAAAGGCCAAAATGTTTTTGCTTGAAGAACAGGACACTAACAGGCTTAGAAAAGCAAACCTCCTTTCTTAGTAAATAAGTAAGTTCATTCATTTATTTCTTTTGCAAAAGAAAAAAGCAACACATAACAGAAATATAAGATAACTCAGAATACCAAAGTATCCAAAAAGTTCATGGAGTCTTTCTTTCTTTAGAAATCCTTCACAGACAGCAAAACCTAATGTCTTATTCAGACACAAGTTGCAATCTAAAACAGCTCTTATCAAACAGCTTTAACTATATTAAATTTTCGTCCAAGTTCAACGCTGGTTCTTCTGTTTAAAAGTCAGGATTAATTCTACTACACAGATCATGCAGATTCTGCTTTAGAAGCCAAAGTTGACTCTGCTGTGTAGACCCCTTGCAAGCCAAAGTTGACTCTGTTTCGCTGTAGTACAACAGCTTCTTCAGGAGGAAAACATACATGAAGAATGATAACTTTCCAGGCTGTATTCTAAGAGCACATGCACTTCTGAAAGTTATATATCCACTTTCAAATAATCTTTAGATGTTTTTTTTTACCAACAATAAAGTATGATTGTGCACTCTGAGGTTCAAAAGAGATTTAAAAGAAACTTTTACTTAGTTTAACAGAGACCTCTCACAATGGTGTAGCTAGGATATTTAGGTCTGAAAAATTCTGAAAAGTAGGTCCATTTCAGCCTTTGAATTGCTATAAGACAGGTCAGTTTAAAATTGTCAGTTTTTGATTCTGTGCTGAAAGTTGTTTATTAAACAAAACATGTTCTTATCTATTTGTTGGCCATACACCTGGAAAACCCTGTTTTCTTGGTTCCTATGTTAAAATCTATCAATGCTTTTAACCTATTCACTTTTAGGATATATGTATGTGGGTTTGGGGACCTCGTGTTTTGTTAAGTGGGTAATGGTGTGGAAAAAGAAGCCATAGTCTTCAAAACAGGCAACATATTTTAGACATATTGTTTGCTGTGTTTACTGAAAGCAATATTGGATCAAATAGAGTGCCCAGGAAGTGCCCGGCTGAAAGAGAGGGATAGAGTCTACTCAAGTCTAAGATTTATTTTTCCATCCTAACTATTTTTCGAAATCCATCATAGATTGAAAGTGTTCATGTTTTAGAATGGGCCATGGAATCCATTTTCCTTTCTGTTCCTTTTCCTTTCTTGTGTCCTATGGCATGCTGTAAAACTGGCAGTAAACACTGGCTATCTTGTTATGGTTACGTGAAAGACCTTGCTCCAGCTAGGTTGTTCTGATGATATTAGGAGGTCCGGAATGCAGTAAACAATATAGTTGTTAGAAGATGTTAATTAGAAGTTAATTCTAATTATAATATCACAATGGGGTCCCCTAGTGGTATGTCACAACATAAATACTGGTTTTCTAAAATGACTCTGTTCACCTGTTTGAATATAAATACGTACTTGTTGTTTAATAATTTACTTGCCATTTGATTATAATTTGTTGGAATTTACTTGCTTATGTTAGTTTCTTCATCTTCAGCATAGGCTTTTGATCTGTTCACCATCCATTGACATTGTATTTTAACTTCTGTTACCTTTTTGTTAATAATGTAAATTTGAATTTTTAACTGTAATGGGTTTCCATTGATATTAGGCGGGAGTATCAAAATAAGCAATAGCAGTCTTTAAGTTGGGGTCTGGTTTTATTGGGGAGGCAAGGACTATAGGGATTTAATTTGGCCTAGAAAGCAGTTTGCTTTTTAGTCTGACTTTCAGGATAATTGGCACAAAGGAATTTGAAGAGACACTGATAACATGTTTGTTTGGGACCCAAGGTCTTTTTGTAAGTTGGGTCAAAACAGTTACATTACTCATAACATGTTTTCAGCTTATAATTAGGCAGTAATATTGATTAGTAGAGCAACACCGCCACCCTGCGGAAAAAGGTATTTTATTGTTTTAATCATATCTTAATGCTGAAATAGGCTTAATTTTTAAGTTAAATAAGGGAAAATATAGACATTGAGAGTGATGTATTTAATTAGTAAACTAAAGTTTATTTCAACCTAAAGTTTGGCTTTAAATTATACCTAAATACCTCCTTCAAATAAATAAGTAATTGTTCTTTTGAATTGTGTCTTAATGACTCAGAATCTTATACACCAATGTTGCTCTAAAACTTCCTTTCTAAATTAGGTAGAACCAAGGCAGATCTAACCTCTGTTTTTCAACAACTTCCTGAAAAGAATCCATATATGAAATTACGTAGAATTAATAGAATTTAATAAAACTTCAGTGAGGCTAATAGATTAATTGGGTTTCATAGAACTCCAGTGAAACGGAAAGACTCTATTAAAGTGGGGCAAAGATCAAGACCGGAAAAAGTTACTATGGTCTGGGTTCATAGAAGTAAGGAGGGGTAAAGTCAAAATAATCAAGAAGAGTGGAGACATGGAAACCAAAAACATCTCTCTTTAGCATCATCACTTTTTATTGGAGGACTCCTGACCTGCTGAACACTGATTGGAGGAACACATGGCAGCCATATTGAAAGACTCTCAAAAATCCTATAAAACTGGCAAGATATTGTTGATAAGAAGGGAAGATCTTGCTTTCTATGGAGACTTGCTGAAAGGCAAAGGCCTGAATAGGCTTGAAGGGATTTAGTTTTTTTCTTTGCTTTAATTCTTTACTTTTCATGTCTTTTTTCTAAGTCTTTTCTTGAGTCTTTTCTTTTCCATTTTTAAAGCTATTTTTAAGCTTCTTAAGCATTTACTTTTCTCTTTTATTTTTATTTATTTTTTAATTTCATTTTCTCATTTTTCACTATTTCCAAGCCATTTTAGTTTTAATTTCTCTTTTCTTTTGTTTTTTTTTCTTTATTCTTTTTAAAGTTATTTTAATTCCCAGTTGGGATTTTCTAATCTTTTGCCCGAGAAAAGGGCAATTCCTACTTTTCTCTAATTTTTGTCCCTACTTGCCAACTTTACTTTTCTTTAGAGAAGCACTGTACTGGTCTCAGATGGGACTGTTTCCTTTCAATTGTTTTACTCAGCCTTGGTGGCAGAGTTCCCCCAAGTGCTTCACTGTCTTTCCCCTCCCTTTTTGGAGCTTTCATGCTCCTTGCCTGTTGATGGGCCATTCCTCAACCTTTGAATAAATTTTGTTTTATATTTTTCTTTATCTTTTCTATCTTTTCTTTTTACTATTTTACTTTAATTCTTACCAAGTCTCCAGCATAGCAGCAAGTTAACATCTTATCTTCCTCAGCAGGACCCCACAGACCCTGTGCAACATTTATGGGCCCTATGATATCTGTTTGGTGAGATATATTTTCCAAGTATATATGTTTTGTAATCAATAACCTTTTTTGCATATTTCCGTAGTGCTTTTATAGTAGTGTGTAAGCCAGTTTGGCAGGACAATAGATTATAGTATTTTAGTTATAATAATAATCTATTGTGACTGTTTGGTGAGGAAACGTAAGCTTTCCTGTGGGGATCCCTGACCCCATGGTGGAGCTAATTCCTGGGAGAATCTTGTAGTGACAATGGGTGCTACATGTAAACTGAGCATCTGCTTAACATGGCTTTTCTGGTTTCCCCCTTGTAAACTGGCTTATTAGGCTCTGATTGGTAACAAAGGATGTTAACAAATGAGACAATAGTCCACATCAGGTGGGTGTACACCTGCGCTTTTATTGGGTGTTTGCCCCCACCGGCCACATGGCCACCACATGCCAGACATGCAGCTCCTCTCATGTCCCATCAATTAGGTTGAGTGCAGCCTCATGCACATACAGGTCTGTCAGCACCAGAGTCATGGGAGAAAAGTGTAGAGCATTCCAAGGAGCAACCACTTCCTGCCTGGCTCTCACTCTTACTGGCGGTGCACAAAAAGTCTGCCTTAAAAGCCCAACATGCACCAAATTCAAACATGTGTTGTCCCAGATTATCCTGGTTTGCAGCATGTGCCCAACACTCTCTTTTTCCAAGCCATTTGCCTTTTCCGGAGCAACTTCTACAGCCTTTACATCGCTGTGGCCATGGATCAGTAGGACAGCCAAGCAGATACCGGCACTGCTGCCTCCACTACCACGGGGTGAGGAATCCTCTGTTCATGCATTTGCATGTGAGAGCACATAGCGGGGGCTGTGGAGAATGGCAGTATGGTATAGCAATAAGCTGCTTTGGAGGCTGGAGACACTTGCACCTGAAGGTGGGGGGTGAGGCACAGTAGCCGGCAACATGCCTGCGCCTCTGTGCTTCGTGTTGCCATTCCCAGACCTGGCTAGACTGTGAATGCCAATAGGAAAATGAAGAGCTTCAGGGCTGCAGCCAGCTCGCCTGCAAATGTCAATAGGAAATGCACAAGGAAAGGAAAAGGCAGGAAACAGCATTGCACAGGACAGGGGGAGGGGAGGCTGGATGGGCCACAGGAAAACACGGCACACAGGGAACATTTTTTAAAGGCTTCACTGAACATTTTTAAAGGCTGTATTTATGATCAGTAAACTGTCCCCTTAAGGCTGGGTGTTAAGCGTTAGCATTACGGTTGATGTGCTGGCACAAGACATCCCGGATCTCTCCAGCTAAGTGTGGCTCAACTCTGTTCAGCTGGTCCTGGAACAGGGACACTGGCTCACTGGAACTAACTGGTGTGGGGGTGGTGTGTGGTGTGTGTGTCTCCAACATAGTCCGGCCGGTCTCACAGAAGTTGTGGAGAACACAGGCGGCTGTGGTTAGGTTCGCAGGGGAGTGGTCTCCAGCTGGAAATTGATTCTGACCATGATTGTTTCCAGGAGTGCTTCAAAAGCTATCTCTGCAACAGAGTTGGTGGTGCTCAGCTGCCTGTTGAAGTACCTTTGCTCTGGGGTACAGGCAACACTGTATGCCTTCATGATGCAGGTGTTCGGAGGGTAGGCAGGGTCCCCCAGAATGACAGGCCACATGAGCACCCCCTCAATGCAGGTTTTAGTGGTGGATCCAAAGTTCCTGGTGTACATGCGGCCAAAGAAGGGGGACTGGCGGAAGATGTGGGTGTCATGTTTCTTCATGGACCACCAGGCCAACACATCCACAAACTGGGCATGGTGGTCCACAATGGACTGGAGAACCATGTAGAAGAACCCCTTTAGTTCAAGTAGTCGCTCTTGCTGTGTGGTGGGCAGATGATGGCCATCAATTGCCCTTATACAGTTCAGGGACCCCTCTCACCGAAAGCCCTCTATCATCTTCAAAGGGTCAGTCAACTGCACCACCTGGTCCAGCAGCACTTCTACAATCACTGTGAAAACGTTGACAAGAATGGTGCCCATTGTGGAAGTTGCAATACCAAATTGTTGGGTGATAGAGCAGCAGGAAGTCTGGAGTGGCGAGCTTCCAGAGGTGATGGCAATGCACTTCTCCACAGGGATGGGCAACCGTATCATCATGTCTGTTTCTCTAGGTAAGTCCTGAGGATCTCAGCTATCTGCAGGATAAGGTGATGGGGTATCCTGAATTTGGAAATCCACTCAGGGACAGCACGTTCTCCTACCAGTCTGTGCTTTTCTCCTTCACCCAATCAAATCTCTTGGTAGGTAGAGCCATGTGCAAGGAATTGTTGACTGAAGTCACTGGTCCTGGCAGTTACCTCTCAGCACACATTAGCTCCGCTTGCAGGGTTTCGATCCTCCTCAGCACGGTCTGTTGTTGCTGGGGGAAGGCAAGTGCATGGTGCCAAAGCAGGAGCTGCCTCCGTATTGTGGTGCACCGCTCTACCCCAGTCACATTTCAAGCAAGTGCCCATCTGTGCCTAGAAATCGCATTGAGCCAACAACAGCACGTGGTATGGATCTGCTGGATCTCTTGCACATTCTGCTCAGCAGTCGTTATGAAGGCCTGGGGTGCGATAATGAGCACTGTGACGTTCTCGGCATCCATGGCTGTGGTACAGGCATCTGTGAAGTCTGCAAACCATGTGCCACGGTTTGAAAAGTTTAAAGAGCTGGGCAGCTGCCTAGTTAGGATTGGCTGCATGCCGCATGTGAGCAAGTACTGGCCACTATTGGCCATGTGTCATCACAGGACTGGTTATGTGCCGAGCTATTGGCTACTATGGTTGAAAACATTTCCCCAAAGCTGGGTGTATTTGTGTGTTGCACTGGCAGTGCTAATCCATGTAACAGGTATATTGGCGCACACACCAAGTCATGTAAAAATGTCACAGTTGTTACCACATGGAAGCATGGAATTCTTAAATTGGTCTTGGGTGGAACCATTGAAGGTAGGACGAGATGCTGGGGTCTATTTTGGCTGACCTCGTTCCGGCTGAGTACTTTGTCCAGCACCAGCCCTGGCTGGAGGGTCAGAGAGGGGGCATAGCTGTTGTTTTTAGGGATGGTTTGGTTGTTTGGCAGTATTCAGTGCAGACCGAGTCTTGAATAAAGGGCCTCCATATTGTGGTTGATTTGGCCAAGGACGGACCAGGGTGTCCGGACGGGGACAGGGTGGGGATTCTGCTGGTGTACTGTGTACCGCATTGCACAGCAGCATTCCTGACTGCTCTAGCCCCTCTGGTCTCAAACCTGGTCTTGAGGTGCCCTAAGCTTCTTGTCTTGGGGGACTTCAACATCCATGCTGAGTCTAGATTGCTTGGGGCAGAGCAGGAGTTCAGAGCCACCATGGCAACCATGAGACTGTCCCAGGTGGTGGTGGGCCCAACTCATGGGGGGGGGCGGCACACTCGACTTAGTTTTCTGCACTGACCTGGGGGGGGGGTCAGATGCTTGGGGGAGGAGAAAGTTCTCCCTTGCCATGGTTGGACCATTACCTCCTGTGAACTACCATCCCAGAATGCCTCCCTGTCCATAGGGGTGTGGGACTTGTTAAGATGGTCTGCCCCTGGAGACATATGGAACCAGAAGGATTCTGGAATGCTCTAGGGGAGATATCTGCTGACCTTGATAGTCACTCCATCGATGACCTCATGGCCTTTTGGAACACCTGGCTGGGCAAGGCCATTGATCGTGTGGCTCCTAGGTGTCTGCTCCCAGCGTTTCGTCACTGCAGGTTCCCATGGTTCACGGAGGACCTGAGGCGGATGAAGTGCAAAGGGGGGTGGTTGGAGCAATGGTGGCACTGTACTTGCGCCCAAGACTATCGATTGCAACACAGAGCGTTTCTATGCTGTGGCCATGCGGGCAGCAAAGAAACGGTTCTTTGCTGCTGTCATATCATCTGCTCAGTCTCGTCTAGCGGAGCTGTTCCAGGTAGTGAGAGGGTTGGTTGGTCCACCCTGTCTCTGTCTGGAACCAGTCATCAAAGGTCCATTCATCTAAGGTCCATTGTGACATGTTTTTAGAATACTTTTGAGGATAAAATTACTTGCATTGAGCACAACTTCGACTCCGCCATTTCTGAGGCAGTGGCAGAGTCAGAGGTTAGGAATACTTTGCCTGGTCAGGTTGTATCGGTGACACCAGCCGAGGCGCCAGATGTCCTGGCATCTGTTCAGGCCACTACTTGTGGGTTAGACCCATGCCCATCCTGGTTGGTTAAGGCCTTCAGGGAGACATTGAGGCCGGTGCTCGTGGGGGTGGTTAATGCCTCCCTTCAGAAAGGGAGGGTGCTGGTTTGCCTCAAGAGGCTGTGGTCTGGTCCCTCTTCAAGAAACCATCTCTTGACGTTGATGCCACAGCGAGATATCAGCCTGTTTCGAACCTTCCCTTTTTAGGGAAGGTTATTGAATGGGTTGTCGCCTATCAGCTCTAGGCACATCTGGATGACATAGGTTTTCTTGATCCCACACAGTCGGGCTTTGTCTGGGTTATGGCATGGAGACAGGGTTGGTGGCCTTGGTCGACGACCTCCTAGTAGAGCTAGATAGGGGTCCTACTGTTTCTACTAGGTCTATCAGTGGTCTTTGATACGGTGAACAACAAGATGTTGGAGACTCACCTGCGGGACCTGCCTGGGGTGGAGGGGACCATTGTGCAAGGGTTCCGTTCCTATCTCATGGATAGATCACAGTGGGTAGTTCTAGGGGGCCCGTACATTTTCTTGTGGAGACATCTCGTGTGGGGTTCCGCAGGTTTCCACTCTGTTCTCTCTCCTGTTCAATGTGTATATGAAGCCACTTGGGGAGGTCATGCGCAACTGGGGGGTTCATTGTCACCAATACTCTGACAATACCCAGCTATATCTATCCTTTTCATCTAACCCTGGCCCTGCTGTCTCCTTGCTGTCCCAGTGTTTGGCCACTGTAGGGGATTGGATGAGATCGAGTCGATTGAAGCTAAATTCTAACAAGACAGAAGTGATGCTAGTGATGGGGGGAGGGGGTGGTGATCGGGTGTTTGCTAATGATGTGAAGGCCCGGGGAAAAAAACAGACAAATTCGGGGGGGAAATGAGTTCTTTCCGTTTTTTTCCAAGGACTTCTTTGTTGTTGTTTTTTTTTCCAAAAAGTTGGAAAAATTAAATTTTCGGGGGGAAAAAAACCCCTCATGAAATATTTTTTTAGAATGACGAATAAAATGTTCTAAGATAACATGTTCATATATTGCCACCCTTTACTCCTCAAATGTGTTTTCTAAGTAATAACTATGTAATAGGAAGACTTTTATGTAAGACAGTAAGACTATCTACAGTATCAGAAAATCATTACAATTCCTGTACACCGAGGACAAGCAGTACAGTACAATTCTCAAATGCAAGAGCAAGATACATTTCTGCCCCAGAGGGCACTGCCATTTTCACAAGAAAAGGAAGAAGGATTCAGTGCCTTCTTTGCTTGTGGACTTCCTCTATTGTTGGCTTTTGATCCAGAGGTTGGTGGATCTGCTCCTGTCCTCCTGACTAGGCCTCAAAGGACTGGGAGTGGACAATGGCAGCAGCATCCATTCGTTCCTGTAGAGATTAGAAACAAGGAACTTATTCCCCTGCTTGCTTAAAAGGCTCAGGAGAGGAGACAAAGTAAGTCTAAAGGTTTTGGAGTTGGAAGGAACCTGCTTCTGGCCCTGTGACCTTGAGATCCACAGAAGTACAGAAGTAGCACAAAGGAGTTGAAAGAAAGTATACTTCTTTATTGAAAGGTAAGAGTTTAAATTTCTCTGAATTCAGTATATTAAACTATATTTTAGCTGCATTAGTATATTTTCATAACAGTTGAATAGAGAATAAAACTGAGGATGTCATAATGCCTCTATACAAATCAATGGTGCGACCGCACCTTGAATATTGTGTGCAGTTCTGGTCGCCCCATCTGAAAAAAGACACAGCAGAACTGGAAAAAGTACATAGAAGGGCAACAAAAATGATCCAGGGTATGGAACAGCACCCGTATGAGGAGAGGCTTGATAGGCTGGGGCTCTTCAGCTTGGAAAAGAGACGGCTGAGAGGAGATATGATAGAGCTCTATAAAATCATGAGTGGTGTGGAACTTGTAAACAGGGAACGGTTATTTACCCTCTCAACTAGTACTAAAACTAGGGGACACTCCATGAAACTCACAGGTGGCAGAGTAAAAACAAACAAAAGAAAGTATTTTTTCACTCAGCGTACAATTAGGTTGTGGAATTTACTGCCAGAGGAGGTGGTCAAGGCCAGCAGTATAGCTGAGTTTAAAAGAGGTTTGGACAAGTTTCTGGAAGATAGGTCCATTAGCAGCTATTAGCCAGATAGGACTGGGGAACAAAACCCTTTACTGACAGGAGTCTGGGGATGACCCACAGAGAATGGATAGCATGGTGACCTGTTGGGTGCTTCTCCCAGGCCCCCGTGATTGGCCACTGTCCGAGACAGGATGCTGGGCTCGATGGACCATTGGTCTGACCCAGTATGGCACTTCTTATGTTCTTATGTACTAATCTGATGTTTTGTGACAAATCACCCAACCTTAGCAGTGAGGTGAGGCCTGCAGGGCAGGGAAGCTGTTCACAGTTAACTCTGAGGAGACCTCTCCATCCATTACTAAATTTGTACATGCTGTAAGTTAGTGTTTATATATGCAAGCTAGCTACTAAATTACATTTTTCTTTATTCTCCCTCAGCAAAATGGTGCAACCAACTTCTAGCATATGGAAGCATTTCCACAGTGCAAGTTATTCTGAGAAAAAAAAATGTGATTTGCAAATACTGTCAAATGAAATATGCATTTCCAAATGCTACTAGGATGACCAAACACATCTTTGTATGTAAGAAGTGTCCTGCAGACATTAAAAAATCCTTCATGGGTGTAAGTGAGGAGGAGGTTGATCATGATGATGAAAGTACAAGTAGCTCTTTCCAATGTTCTCGATCCAGAAGTCCTCCTCCTCCTCCTCCACCAGCATCACAAAGGGATGCCTAATCAACATCCTCAAGTAACCAAATATTGCAACCAACTGTATACAAAAGACTCTCAATAGCTTCATTTGTAGACAAGATGACACATGAAGTTCAGGAAAAAATTGACCAAGCTCTTGCAAGAGCAATATATTCTTCTGGGACGCCATTATCAATAACTGAAAATACATACTGGCAGGAAACTTTTAAATTACTAAGACCATCATACCGTTTGCCCAGCAGACATTCTTTGAGCAAGCCTCTTTTAGAGTCCAAATATGAACATGTAATGCAATCTGTGCAAGGAAAAATCAACGAAGCACTTTGTCTTGCAGTACTTACAGATGGATGGACAAATGTGCGGGGAGATAGAATCATAAACTTTGTGTTAACAACACTGTAATAGGGTGGCTTTCCCGGCCAGGAAGCCTCTTAGGCACAAGACCTGGCCAGGAAGCCTCTTAACCACAAGGTAAGGGGAGCGTGCTCAGTAGGCCCAAAGTGCACTGAGCATGCTCAAGACCTATAAAGGCCTGGAGCTCCGTTGAGAGCGGCGAGGCCTAGGAGAAGGAGCTCCCTGCCAGAGCTCCCTTCTCCTCCGTACTGGGGCTATCCCAGCACGGAACTCCCCGGGACCCGGATCCGCACAGCCTACGGAGAGATCCAGAGACGGAGTCGGTCAGGTGGGACTGAGTTAATCAAGGCCACCCGGAGGTGCCAGTATATCGGGGCGCTGCCTCCTTGGGGCCTGGACGCCCCGTAGAAAAGACTGGTCTACGGACCCTTCAGGGCTTAAGCCCTAGACCCACGCTATTTGGTGGCGTAGGCTGTGGCTGTAAGGGGAGGTTGGAGGCCAAGGGTGGGGACCCCTCAGGGGTGCCCCACATAGCATGTCCCTCTTAGAAGAGGGAGAAGATCGTAGCTGGGGGCTGCTAATTCCACTGAGTACTCTCCCACGCCCTGTGAGATACGCCCCCTCCTACTACAGAGTGGTGGACAATGCAGGCACTAGCGTCAACCGCAGAATTACCTGATATTTCAGCCATCAATGGTGAACCACCATGCTGTCATCACCTGCTGGAGTCTGCAGGTTTTGCACGTGGGCAACTGCTCCTGAGAGTGAGACATGGCTGAGGGGGCCCTGGATCGAGCAGGACTCGGTAGTGACTGATCTCCCCTGGGAACAGGCCAATGACCCCGTATTGATAGACTGTAGGAAACAGATTGTGAAGATTAATGGCCACGTGGTCCGGCCAGAGGTCGTGCACATGCTGCCTTGACTGGAAATAAAAGAGGATGTGCTATGGAGAATCTTGCAACCCAATCCAAAGAAGGCGCCCACGTACCAAATAGCGGTCCCAAAGTCAGCCAAGCCAATGTTGTTACACTTAGCCCATGATATTCCCCTGGCAGGGCATCTTGGAAGGGACAAAACCCTTGAACGCCTCCTGTATCACTTCTACTGGCCAGGGATCCATAAGGAGGTAGAAAGATACTGCCAATCTTGTCCGCAATGTCAAAAAACCCAGTCAAATGGGAATCTGAGAGCCCTTCTCATACCCCTGCCCCTCCTAACAAGACCCTTTTCAAGGGTTGTGGTAGACTTGATGGGGCCCCTGGACCCCAGTGCATGGAGCCATTGTTTCATCCTCGTGATTGTCGACTATGCGAGTAAGTACCCTGATGGAGTGCCCCTCAGACGAGTAATGGCCCCCCATCATTGCCCGCGAGCTAGTGACAATGTTCTCACGTGTTGGGTTGCCCGATGTCCTCATCACAGACCAGGGACCCAACTTGATAGCCAAGGTGCTCCAGAACCTCTGGACCCTATTACAAGTGCACCATAAGACAACCTCTATTTATCACCCACAGACCGACGGGCTCGTGGAAAGGTTCAATCGCACCTTGAAAGTAATGATGGAGCAATTCATCCAGGACCATCCCAGGGAGTGGGACCGCCTGCTCCCCTTTTTATTGTTTGCAGTACGAGAGGTACCGCAAGCATTGACAGGGCTCTCACCATTTGAATTATTGTAGCCGAAAGGGATCCTACATCTAGTTAAGAAAGCATGGACCCAAAATCGCTCCCCATTCCAGAATCTCCTCCAGTACCTGAGCAACCTTCGAAAGCGGCTACAACTGTGTGCAGGATGGGCACACGGCAACGCCTAAGCGGCCCAACAGCAGCAGCAATGCAACTATAACATAAAAGCCCAGATGATGGAATTTCGGCCAGGGGACTGCATTCTTCTGATGCTGCCCACCGCGGCCAGTAAACTGTATGCCTCCTGGCAAGCGTCCTTTGAAGTACTTCAAAGGGTTGGCCCTGTAGATTACGAGATTGACTGTGGGGAACGAGGGAAAAAAATTCTCCACGTCAATCTCTTAAAAGAGTGGCGAGAGCGAGAGGTGTTCCATGCTTGCCGAAGCCCTACAGAGGAATTTCTTGGCCCCGACCAACCCAGGGACCAAGAGGAGCCAGAGGTTCCTGGGAGAAGATCTTACGGCCAGCCAGAAACAAAGCCTACAGGACTTAATCCAGGGATACCCTGACATGTTCTCCTCCCTACCGGGGCAGACCAACCAGGCTACGCACCATATTACCCTAGTCCCAGGGGCATTACTGTGACGTTGAACGTATCGAATTCCAGTTGGACAACAAGAGCCCCTACGGAAAGAAATCGGGAACATGCTGAAGTTGGGCATAATCGAGAGGTCCTCCAGTCCCTGGTAATCGTCCCCAAGCCCGATCAGACCCTGCGTGGACTTTCAATACCTCAATTCGGTGTTGAACACCGATGCCTATCCTATGCCGAGGGTAGAAGATGGCTGGAAAAGTTGGGGACAGCACACTTCATAACCACCCTTGATTTAACGGAGGGATACTGGCAAATTTCCCTCTCTGTCGTCCAGACCCCTTACAGCCTTCTCAACCCCCCAAGGGTTGTTTCAGTTTGTTAAAATGCCATTTGGACTGCATGGCGCATGGCCAACTTTCAGTGACTCACAGATAAAATCTTGAGGAACCATAGCCTCTACGTCCTGGCATACCTCGATGATGTCCTGATCTTTAGTCGCTCATGGGAAGAGCACTTAACGCACCTACGGAGGATCCTAGATACCCTCCGTGACGCACGGCTAGCGGCCAACCCGAAAAAGTGCTGCATAGGGCACAGAGAGACAAATTTTCTGGGACATTTTGTAGGCAAAGGTGTCCTAAAGCCCCAAGAATCCAAATACAGGTGATACGGGACAGCCGTCGGCCCATAATGAAAAAGGACCTTGCCTCCTTTTTGGCCTCTGTGAATTTCTATAGGAAATATATCCCTAACTGTGCCAACGTATCGTTTCCTCTCACCGAATGTTTGAAGAAAAACGCTCCTGTATGGCTACACTGGGACCAAGCAGCAGACCGGGCCTACTGGATACTTAAAGAGTTACGTTGTACCCGGTCCTCCACTGTCCGGACTTCACTCGGCCCTTTTATGTGACCACGGATGCCTCTTCGGTTGCTATTGCAGCCGTCTTATCCCAAGAATGGGACGATGGAGACCACCCGGTCGCCTACATCAGCAGAAAATTGCTTCCTGCAGAAAGGAATTATTCCACAGTTGAACGAGAGTGCTTAGCCATCCGCTGGGCAGTGGAAACCTTTAAATATTATTTATTAGGGCGTCGCTTCCAAGTGACCACCAATCATGCATCCCTCAAATGGTTAGAGGTCATGAAGGATTCCAATGCCTGATTGACACGGTGGTATCTGATCTTACAAACCTACTCATTTTCCGTCCGTCATGTGCCAGGCAGAGACCTGAAGCACGTGGATTTCCTCTCCTGCTACTCGGCTGGAGCCGGAGCCCTGTCCGGGTCTCCCCTGTCTAAGGAGGGGGGCTAACCCTTAGGGGAGGCCTGGGCCTTTTGTTTCAGTTGATTGCAGTCCAGTTTACAAGTTATGGGGTACAAGGCCACTCCCGGTGCCCTTGTTTTTTTAAACAGAGGTGTGTGTGTAATAGGGTGGCTTTCCTGGCCAGGAAGCCTCTTAACCGCAAGGCCTGGCCAGGAAGCCTCTTAACCACAAGGCCTGGCCAGGAAGCCTCTTAACCACAAGGTAAGGGGAGCGTGCTCAGTAGGCCCAAAGTGCACTGAGCATGCTCAAGACCTATAAAGGTCTGGAGCTCAGTTGAGAGCAGGGAGGCCTAGGAGAAGGAGCTCCCTGCCAGAGCTCCCTTCTCCTCCGTACTGGGGCTATCCCAGCACGGAACTCCCCAGGACCCGGATCCACACAGCCTACAGAGACATCCAGAGACGGAGTCCGTCAGGTGGGACTGGGTTAATCAAGGCCACCTGGAGGTCCCAGTATATTGGGGTGCTGCCTCCTTGGGGCCTGGACGCCCCATAGAAAAGACTGGTCTACAGACCCTTCAGGGCTTAAGCTCTAGACCCACACTATTTGGTGGCGTAGGCCTTGGCTGTAAGGGGAGGTTGGAGGTCAAGGGTGGGGGCCCCTCAGGGGTGCCCGACATAGCGTGTCCCTCTTAGAAGAGGAAGAAGATTGTAGCCAGGGGCTACTAATTCCCCTGAGTACTCTCCCGTGCCCCATGCGGTCCTGGGAGATACCCCCCCTGCTACAAACACCTCAACCATTTTTTAAAAGACGCACTGACACAGGAGAGAACAGGCATACTGCAGAGTATATCCGTCGTAAATATGTGAAGTCCTAGAGAAGATTGGGAGTGGTAAATTATTTGCTTTGCTAACTGACAATGCAAGCAACATGAAAGCAGTATGGGAGATCATAATGGATAAATATCCACATATTACTGCAATAGAACGTGCATCCCATGGACTAAATTTGCTTCTTAATGACATCATGAAGTTGGACACTCTGCAAAAGATCTACAGAAGAGCAAAAGAAGTTATAAAACATGTAAAAGCTACTCATATTGTAGCTGCAGTCTTTAAGAAGAAGCAGGAAGAAAAGAATGCAAGAATAAAATAGTGACACTCAAACTGTGTAGTAAAACTAGATGGGGTGGAGTGGTGATCTCATTTGAAAGTTTACTAAAAAACAAAGAAGCTCTTTAAGAAACAGTAATAACTGAGGATCTTAAAGTATCCAGAAGTGTAAGGAACACTGTACTTGATGAAGATGTCTTCTGGGTTCACCTGCAGAACTCCCTGAAGAGTCTAAAGTCAATTTCTTCAGCAATCACTGCATCTGAATCAGACAGTGCACGTTTGTCAGACATTCCTTACCAAATGGCCCAGATAAAAATCAATTGTTTTTGAGAATCTAAGCGTAGCTCTGCTTACAAGTACAGAAGAAAGAAAAGTGAAAGACTTTATTAACAGACGGGAAGAATTTTGTTGCCAGTCAATTCATGCTGCTGCAAATCTCTTGGGTCCAGGATTCAAAGGCAGAAATGTTAGTGATGATAGCATTGCTACTGCATTTGGCTGGATTTCAAAACAAGGAACATACTTAGGACTTGATGTTGGAAAGGTACTTTCAAATGTTGCAGAATACAGAACATCTTCAGGTATTTGGTCTAGGAATGCAGTGGGACTATGCCAAGGATATCCCTCCTGCAACATGGTGGCAAGGCCTTTGCACAACGCAGCCTCTGACTCCTCTTGCTTCTCACCTGCTTCAGATTCCTCCATCTTCTGCAGCATGTGAAAGAAACTGGTCTATGTTTGGAAATACTCGCACCCTCCCCGTCTTTAGATTGTACGCTCTCGGGCAGGGACCATGTCTATCTTACCCTTTGTAAGGCGCCAGGTACATCGCTGGTGCTATATAAATGCTTATAATAATAATAATAATAAATCAAGAAACAGACTAACATGTGAAAGAGTAGAGAAGGTTGTCTCAATCCAGGCAAACCGTCAGTTTTCAGAAGTCCATGAAGATGATAAAAATGAAGGATCAGAAGAATCAGAAACTGCTTATAGTGATAGCTCAGAAAATGAGACTGGTTAGACAAAGTTTCATGTGACAAAATTTGTATTCAATGAGTCTTGGGGTCCCCCCCTCTTTTTTTCCTCAGCTCTATTTCTAAAAATGAGTGCTTTCTGTATCTCCTTGACACTGTGGAGGAGACTACATCCAGACTCCAGAATACATAATAACTTTCTTTGTTTTACAATAATGTTGATGGTTTCTTCTATGTTCAACTTTAATTTCTGCCTGTTTCTCATAAACTGGCAAAAACTAAGAGATGCTAGGTTTCTTAGAGTTCAGCAGCTTGTAGCTCCATTTGTAACACAAATTTAAAATATTTTAAAGTAAAAATTAGTAAATTTGTAATTATTGTCTGAATAAACTATGGATGATTTCAGAAGTGACGTGGTGAATGTCCACCACAGTCAACCTCAGCCAAACGTGGGGGGTGGTGAAAGTGCCGTGCATGTCTGTTTGCTCGCATCCAGATGTTCACCACAGTCAAACACGGCCCGGGGTTAAACTAACTACGCTTCGTGAGGTCAGGGTGGGAGGAGGTCCAGAAGTGTGGCGAATGGTCACCATGGCAGGGGTGAATGAAAAGTAACTTCTGAACGGAAACCCGCAGCCACGGTGGAAGGAATTGACCCCAGCCGCAGTGCATTCTGGGGCTCGAACCGCGGTCCATGTCTCCACTGCATGTCTGTTGTGTTCCCCCGGCCCATGTTCTCTCTGATTGCCCCCGGGCGGTGGTCACGATCCTGTCACTTCTGTTGGGGCCGCACAAGTCACCACAGCCCGCGGTGAATCCGTTCACACCAGGGTGGGATTCACTGTGGTGAATTGGAATGCGTCACTTCTGAAATCACCCCATACTTTTAAAATTAATACATATACCAAACAACATAATTTTATGAGAAAACCAAGTTATACATAATACATTTATGTTCTTAAAGTAGCAATGTGAATTAGATCTGTAAAGGGTGCTAAGAAAATAAGTATAGCATATATTTCAATTTCCCCCCAAATTTCCATTAAAAAAAATAATAATGGAAAAAAACTGTTTTTTTCCTCATGGCTTCAAAATTTCCAGAAATTTTACATCTCTAGTGTTCACCCTCCTTTGATTCCATCTGTGCAGAGCCTGGGGGTGCGCCTGAATTCCCAGGTGTAGGCTGTGGCCAGGAGCGATTTTTGCCACCCATATGTCTCGGACACTGACCTTGCTACAGTTATCCATGCATTCATCACCTCGAGACTGGACTATTTCAATGCGCTCTACGTGGGCCTGCCCATGGTGACAGCTTGGAAGCTGCAGCTGGTGTAAAATGTGGCGGTCTGTCTGCTTACTGGTATGGGCCACAGGGAGCACATACAATCAGTGCTCCAAGCATTGCACTGGCTGCCTATTTTCTTCCAGGCCCAATCAAGGTGCAGGTCTTAAACCTTTAAAGCCCAAATGGCCTGGGCCCTGCTTACCTGAAAGATCGCCTCACTCTGGGATCCAGGGAGGCCTCTGCGGTTGTCTGGGGGCACCCTCCTGGAGGTCCTGCGTTATTGGCGGGCTTGGACCGACAGGCGGGCATTCTCGGCAGCTGCACCGTCTCTATGGAACGCCCTCCTGGTGGAGGTTTGCCTCAGCCCAGATCTCCTGGCTTTCTGACAAAGTTGTAAGAGCTGGCACTTCCGTCAGGTGTTCGGCTAGGGGAGGGCGTGGGTGGAATGGGTTAGTGGGGTGTGGGTGGGTTAGTTATTTTATCACAGATCGGGGTTAGTTTTTCCACTGCTGTTATGGGTTTTTGTATATTTTTATTTTATTTATACTTCTATTAATATTTATATTTAACATTTTTGTAATGTATTGTTGTTTTAATCCTTTTATGCTCGCCGCCCCAAGTCGCCTGTGTACGAGAGAGGCGGGGCATAAATTGAATGAATTCATAAACAAACAAACAAATAAATAAAATGTTAAGAAATGGGCAGGTGGGGGATCTTCAAGGCCAAGGCAGTAAAGGTTACTGTGCACAGAAAATATGTGGGATCTAAGCTGTCCATTGGTTAAAAGCAACCCTTATATCTTCTTATCTTTTGAAAGAAATAATTTTTCCTTGCATTGAGCATGAGGGGTCATACCAACATAGAAAGCTATTACTGCAGGTTGTTTGCTAGGGAAAGCCAAATGGCTTCTGCATTTGTCTGTGGATGCTGTGGCCACCCAGGTTAGGGGCCCAGAGAAGTTTGGGGATGATGGATACCCTTAGCCTTTGCTGACATTTGGATGAGGCCAAACTGTCAAACGCATTCTGCAAGGCTGGCTATGTGCTTATAGGATGGCACATGCACACAATGTGGTTCCATGTATGCATGATGGAAAGCAGACATGGCGCAACCCTGCTGCAGTTTCATGTCAGCAGCACAGAAGCGTGGGAGCCCTGAACAAGTTGAGAAAGTGCGATGAGAGTGAGACTGCGACTTTCTGGATGTTTGTGCACTGCTAGAAATAAGGAAGTTGCTAACAGAGGCTGGACCTTCCCTGCCATTTTTGCTCTTGCATATCAGCAAGAGGGACAGGGCCACTGGGGGTGCCTTGATCGGATGGTGGAGCTTAATCTCTGGGGGGGAAATGTGGCTCAGGGTTCAGGTATGTGAACCCACTGATGGAGAGCTTCTTGCCCAATACGAGGTTTGGACACTGCAAGAGGTGCAGAGCATGCTGGGAAGCCCCCACTGTATGGTAATGCAGCAGATGCTGGAGTAAGAATACAAGAAGCACATATTTGACTGGGGGGTTTATGTGAACTGTGAGGGATTTCCAACTCTATGGTGGGCGAGACCCCAATAAAACTGTGTGCTGCTGCCTACCCATACATCCTTGTGAGCCATGAATGCAAGAAACCAGGCTGAGACAGATTGCTCATGCAAAGACTGATTACTTTCACTTTCAATTTTCATTTTCACTTTCAATTTTTACTATACACGCTCAACAAAGTATGTGATTTTCTCAATAAAATCAGCAGTCTGCTGACAGCAAAAGGTTATTTTCAGCTTCCAAGGGCTGGCAGGTATAAACCTGTCACAACTCTCACACAAATTCAACTTGAAGCCAATTAGGATGCAGAATTGATTTACTTTGAGCTTAAAGCCCAGAACATCAAATGAGAACTTACTGACTTAAGTCTCTCAATTTCTTACAGAAGCCCACAGGTAATAATGAAGACAATCAAGGTTCAGGCTACAAAAATAAAAGGAAACAGGCATAACTTGACACACAGAAAAGTCAGGTTATAGTCACCCATTTATACAAAGTCGAAGAGGTCTGGGGCAGGTTATTCTAGGATACAGTAAGGGCTCTGCAGAGTGCCAGAAACATCTGTCTCTTCACTGCAGCAGAAGAATGCAATTTGTTGGAAGGACAAAGAGTGGAGCCTAGTAAGGTCTTATAAAGCAGCAGCTGAATGGGGGATCCAGGTGCAATGCTTAATCAACTCATTAGTCCTAACTAGCTGAAGCCTGAGTCAGGAATACACTCATAAGGGCTCTGCCTGGAAGGTAAGGGCTCAGTATGGAGGATTGCAACATAAATCCAGGGTTGAACCTCTGTGGGTTGGCGGGGATAGTAGGGGCTGATAAGCCTCCCAGAATGATATCCCTGAATAAAGAAATATCTGGAGCAGCTTCTTGTTTCTATGGTTCAGGACAGCTGCGAGTCATGATGGGGTGGAATGCTGGGAAAGCGGGATTGGTGGTCGGAGTGTGGCAGGGAAGAACGCCTACCTGTCTTATAGGTTTGTCACACTAAACCTGTGAGTAGTGGCTTCCCGAATGCACAATAAATACATGCAGGGGGATGCCCTTTATTAGGGTCTACGCACTAAATATGTGAATGAGGGCTGCACGGACCGAACCACAGTGGACTATCGTCTTGTTTGTTAACACCTTATGATTTACATTTCTAAAGCACTTTCCATCTTAAACTCCCAAAGCTCTTTATAAACCGTGTAAATTATGTATTTGTTTTGGCATTTGGTATCCCGCACATAGTCCTGCCTCAGGCAGCTCATGGTGGCTAACAAAAGTAAAAAACATATAAACATAATATTATTTATATTACCTATAAAGCTCTTCACAACCTTGCTCCCCCCATACCTTTCTGCACCAATTTCCCTCCGTACTCCAGTTCGTGAACTCCGCTCCTCCTGTCCTCTCTATCGTCCTCCCACGTCTCCCCTGCTCCCCTAACCACCTTCGTGCCTTCTCCCTCGCTGCCCCTCATGCCTGGAACTCCCTCCCTGCCCACATCCACCTCACCCCCTCCCTTCGTACCTTCAAATCCCTCCTCAGTGTTAGGTTCTGGGGCCAGCAGCAGGCAATTCGGGCCTGTTGGACCCTTCCCCGCCCCAGGGCATCTTCAGTTGCGGGGCAACCCAAGGGTTGGCAGCAACATGGTGCATGGCCAGAGGGGCGTGGCCTGGATGTGCAGGGGTCAGGGGATGCTACATCACAGGCTGCTCACGCTGCTAGGCAACCGAGCGTGCTGTTGCGGCGCAGCGCGCAGCTCCAGGACCTCGGCACGGGGGCGGAGTCAGAGGGTGGGGCCCTGCCTCACATCACCTGAAGCCCTCAGGGCAGGCACATAAAACCACCAGCGGGGCCTTCAGTTCCCCGCTGGTAATCGTGGAGAGAGGTTGGCCACATCCTGAGAGCTGTGACTGATGAACCTGTGAACTTGATACCTGAAAGACTATTGTAGTGTGTGTGTGGGCATGTGTGTGAGTGTGAGAAAGACTGAGAGTACGAGTGTGTGAAAAGCTTTGGGACCTGAGACATTTTTACTGGCTGGAAGCAGTCTCTGGACATCTGTTCCTTAGGTTTTCATCAAGCCTTGTCTGTTTTTCCTTCTTGGATGATTTAAGTCACTGCCTTAGGCACTAGGATTTCATAACAACGTAATAACTTAAGTAGTGTCATACTGGGTCAGACCAATGGTTCATTGAAGTCAGCACCTGTCTCCAACAGTCAGGGCCGGCCCAAGGCATGTGCCACCAGTGCCCAGGCACATGGCCCCGCAGGGGGAGGGGCCCCGTGCCACCGCGGGCTAGAGACTGACAGACGCCACCAGTTTTTGTTTTTTTCCCCACCGGGTGTCTCTGAGTCAGTCTTCATTAGGGGGGTGAGGGGGGGCGTAAACTTCCTGGGAATCCCTGGCCAGTTATACACTGCAGAGCTGAGCTGCCACAGTCAAGTTGCAGGTAAGTAACCAGCCACCCCTCATCCCCTGAAAATCACACCCCCAATTCTAGCGAGTGCCGGCCGGCCTTTGGGGCCCTGCACCAAGGCTTGGCACATGGCCTCTGAAACCCTTGGGCCAGCCCTGCCAACAGTGGCCAATCTCAGTCACTTGGAAGAAGAGATCACAATGGGGTGATCTGTTCCCTGTTGTTCACTCCAAGCTCCTGACAGCAAGAGGTTACATTCCCCAAAACCTACCTGGCTAATAGCTGCTAATGGACCTATCTTCCAGAAACTTGTCCAATCCAGCATTGTGTACATATAGGGTGTTCTTACATGTGTCCTTTCACCCCCGCCCCCACGCTGCGTCCAGCAGCCCAATCCCCCAGCCTTGCCGGGAAGCCATGGCAAACAATGACGACCGCAATGGTGCCCAGACCTGGTGGGCATTCTGGACTGGGTAGGGGAAAACAGACTTTCAAATGTGATAGCCTGTGTTATACCTAGTTGGGCGGTCGGATCCAGCTGTGCTGGCAGTTAGTGCGGGCTGTGGCTCAGAAACTCTCCCAAGTCACGGCCCGCACTAGTCATCAACATGGCTGGGATCTATCCCATGCCAACATCTGGAGCCCAGGAACTAACTTTACAGTGGCACATGGGTTAAAGTAGGTTAAAGTGAAGTAAAGCAGGCCACTCATGTCTGAAAACACCCATAGTTTGAATTATTTTCCCCTATGTACATCGCTTTGCACTTTTCCACATTATATTTTATCTACCATTTAGATGCCCAGTCACCTAGTCTCACAAGATCCTCCTGCAATTCTTCACAGTCCGCTCGTGTTTTAACTACCCTGAATAACTTTGTGTCATCTGCAAATTTGATCACCTCACTCTTTACTCCCTTTTCCAGATCATGAATTAACACATTAAACAACATCGGTCCCAGTACAGATCCCTGACGCCCTCAGATTTACTTTTTTCTATTGTGAAAACTGACCATTTAGTCCTACTCTTTGTTCCCTATCCTTTAACCAGATATTTAAAGGACACTGTCTCCTATCCCATGACTTTTTAATTTCCAGAAGAGTATCTTACGAAGGACCTTATCAAATGCTTTCTGAAAATTCAGATATACTATATTGACCAGCTCACCCCTATTCACATACTTATTTACACCCTCAAAAAATGTAAATAGATAAGTGAGGTATCAAATCCACGCTGGGTCTTCCCCATTAAGCCAGGTTTATCAATATGCCCAGTAATTCTGTTCTTAATAATAGTTTCCACAATTCTGCCCAGCACAGACATCAGGCTCACTGGTCTGAACATATGAGAAAGAGAAAGCTCTTCCAGATTTCCCTCTGGAGTCTGTTTAAAATATCTGCACAGTGGCAGATTTTAGCAATAGGTTACAAGTTATCAGTAGTAGGTCTGCAATTTCATATTTGAGATCCTTCAGAACCCTGTGGTGAATACTATCTGGTTCTGGTGATTTGTTAATATTTAGTTTGTGAATTTGCTCTAGAACCTCTTCCAGGGTCATGTTGATTTGTGACAGCTCATTTTGCAAGAACTCTTTTGACTGTTCATCCCCACATAAATGTATTCCTTTAAGATATCACCAGCCTTCACTCTCCTATCATGTTACCTACAGCCAACTAGAAATTGAATCTGGAGACACTGGAGATACCCTCTGAACAATTATCTCAGACTTTCTTCTCCACCGAGATTGCTTTCCTTGGGGCAACTACCTCAGCCAGGCACACAAGTGAATGCAGGGCATATTTTCCTAGCTTCCTTACAAGTTCTTTCTATTCTTCCCAGATAAGGTTGTCTGAGGATCTCTGCACAATTTTTCATGAAGGTCTTGTTCCTTTTTAAATTTCAACTAAGAAATCATTTTTCCTTCCTTTTGTCCAAATCCAAATTGCACGCAGGAAGTTCACTGACATAAGTTAGAGCTCTGAACAATTTTCAATTGTAATGTCCTTCCAATGTGCAGATGCCCCATTTGTCAGATTTAAAAGTTCCAAAGAAGACCTTGAAGCATCAAAAGCTGCCTTCGCCTGGTGGGGTAAACTCAGAGATGTGAGAGTCCAAAAAAGCTGGCAAAGATCTTCCACCAAGTTTCCTTGCCCATTTGACCAGATCACGTTTCACCTCCTGGATTAAATCCAACAAGGCTTTCTCCTCTGAAATCTGCAAGGCTGATTCTTGGCAATCTCTGCGCATTTTCACTAGACACTGCAAGTTACCTGTTCAATCCTTGGTGGATACTCCTTTTGGAAGACGGGTGTTAGACTTTTGCCCCTTCTAACCTACTCACTCCTTCCCTTTGTTCCCCTCCCCATGCCCAAACTTCCGAAAGTAATTGCTTCTTACTTCCTACACATAACTTTCCAGGTTGGAGGAACTTCTCGCCTTCTAAAGTGTAAGTATTGTCATATTGTCAGCATCCGATTGGTTGTAAGAGTACATCATGCTTAGCAGGTAAGGAATCTCATGGTCACTCTGTACAATTGCCTTCATTTTTTGTTGGACCTGCTTGTTTTCAAATTTTCCGTTGCTTCTGCAGGGCCTGGAGGTTGAGGATACATATGAGGAAGAGAAAGCTCTTCCAGAATAGTGCATGCAAGTGCTGTTCTCATGTCAGTGATTAAGGCAAGAAACGCAACAAACCATAAACAGTGGCAATGACATCCCACTAAGGCCCTGATTCTATAACCTTTGCATACACGCAGTCCCACCCAAGTCAATTGGACTATGTATCCAGGAATTTATTTAAACAAATTTAATACAGCGCCCCTCCCGCCCAGTAGCTCAGGGCAGCTTACAATCACAGCAAAACTTTAAAAACATAAAAACATCAAAATAGGAGGACTAAAACCTATCCCCTAAACAAAACTCTACCCATCCTCCCCACCAAAGGCCATGCGGAACAGTCAGGTCTTACAACTACGTTGAAAAGAGGGGAGGTCCGTGGCCAAACAGGCCTCTAACGGCAGGGAGTTCCACAGCCGTGGAGCAGCCACCGAGAAAGCCCTCCCCATCATGGCACCCCAAAAAACTTGGGGCACCTTGAGGAGAGCATCTCCCGATGACCGCAGGGGCCGATCCAGGACTCGAGGGATGAGGCGGTTCCACAGGTAGGTCGGGCCTAGACCGTTTAGGGCTTTATAGGCAAGCACCAACACCTTGAATCAGACCTGGAAGACTATAGGCAGCCAGTGCAGCGATTGAAGGACTGGTGTAATATGTTCCCGGTGGCCCAATCCCACCAAGCGACAGGCCGCCCCATTCTGCAACAGCTACAGTGTCTGAACCATCGCCATAGGCAGTCCCATGTTGAGTGCATTACAGTAGTCTGGCTTAGAAGTGATGAAAGCATGGATGACAGTGGCCAGGTCAGAGTGAAACATATGGCCGAAGCTGACACACCAGATGTAATTGGTGAAAGGCACTCCTTGCCACAGCGTCTACCTGAGCATCCAAGCAGAGCTGCGAATCAAGGAGCACCCCCACAGACTCCATACCTGGGGAACCAGCAGACGGCAAACCCCATCTATGATGGGGGCCATCACCCCCACCGCCTTATCCACCAGCATCACCTTCATCTTGTCAGGATTCAGCCTCAGTCGATTTGCCCTCATCCAATCCCCCATGGCTGCCAGACACCTGGTAAGCACCGAGACCTCCGGGCCTAGGTCTGATGAAAAAGAGAGGTAGGTGTCATCAGCATATTGATGACACTGCACACCAAACCTCCTGATCACCTTGCCAAGCGGCTGCATGTACACGTTGAACAGGAGAGGGAACAAAACAGAACCCTGCAGGACTCCTCACAAGAGGTCTCGGTATGATGAAAAATAATCCCCAAGCACCATTCGTTGAGTTCTTCCAGCCAGGAAAGAGCGGAACCAATCAAGAACCGTTCTGCCAATCCCCACATGGTCCTGCAGGCACGTCACCAACATCCATGGTCAACCGTATCAAAAGCAGCTGACAGATCTAATAGAATCAGCCGGGCCAAACAACCCTGATCTAATTCCCAGCGCAGGTCGTTGACGAATGCCACAAGCAGAGTCTTGGTGCCATAACCCGGGCGAAATCCAGACTGCGAGGGATCAAGAAAACCGACACGATCCAGATGCTCCTGCAGCTGCCGGGCCACCACCACTAAAAAGGGAAGGTTAGAGACTGGCTGATAGCTGGCAAGGGAGTCAACGTCAAGCGATGGTTTCTTGAGCAGGGGTCACACCACCGCCTCCTTGAGGCAGTCCGGCACCCTGCTCTTCCTAAGAGAGGCATTGACTATCCCAGACAGCAATGGCCCCATTATCTCCCGGCAGGCCTTAACTAGCCAGGACGGGCATGGATCTAGTTCAGAACAGGTAGCCATAACAGCCCCCAGAACATCCTCCGCATCGGCGGGGGTCACCGACCGAAACTGATCCCACAACCTAGGACAAGGCGGGGCTTCCATAACCTCTGGTTTCACCACTGCAAGAAGTGCAGCGTCGAAGTCGTGGTGAATCCAAACGATTTTATCTGCAAAATAATTCACAAACATGAACATGTACCTGAGTTCTCGCATCTTCATGAATGTTGCATCCCTTGTCTCTCCCTCTGTTCCCCCTTCCCTGTCTCCCCTCCCCCTGTCTTTAGATTGTAAGCTCTCGGGCAGGGACCATGTCTATTTTATTCTCTGTAAAGCGCCAGGTACATCGCTGGCGCTATATGAAAGCTTATAATAAAATAATAATAATAATAACAACAACAACAACAGCGGGTGCACGATGACTCCACTCCTAAGTGGAGGGAGGCTGGACTGACCAGCCCCCGCACCACGCAGAACAGCTCTGCTGGAATGGGGTTGACATGTTTCAAATACACAACAAGAACAAAACTATTTCCCTTTAAAGTCACCATTATCTCAGTCCTACACATTATAACAAAATCAGTACAGTATGAGACAGTATGTGGTGCATTGGGGGAGGATGTATAGAGGGGCAAGATGGATGGAAGAGAAGCACTGGGGTCAGCATAATTATTTATGATTTTTCCTGTTGCTGCTTGAAAGGGATGGGGTCTTGTTGCACTTGTGCAGGACTGGAGTCTCAGAATAAATTCTGTTCCCAGATCAGCCATTTGTCTATCACGTCCATTTAGATTACAAGAGTTTTATGGTAGGGGCTAATTTTTTTGTTAGTGTGTGGCTGTACAGAGCATAGCACAATAGGCCACTGATCTTACTGAAGGACTGTAGGTGATACTGTAACTGGAATTACTACCTCTCCGGGTTTAACTCCGAGTCTCTTGGTTTTCTTGCATCAACTCCAAGCTCCAGAAGTCCCAATATTCCCAGATTATTCAGGGGCATCTGGATACCAGGGCATTTTTTTTCAGGTGGGGGTCAAGGACACGTCAGAAAGGGGCATTGCAAAGAGATCCCCCCCCCCCCGGCCGCCTTTCTGACTCATGTGGCATGACCACATTCAGCAACCCTAACGGTAATGCAAATAATAAATGATATCGCATAACAAAATAGTAAAACCCCACATTTGTGAGGACATCTTTCTTTAATAAATCTGCTGAAACTGGAATTAGAAAGTAAGAAAGAGAAGTAAGCTTGGTTGGGGGGCAGGCACACCTGCTGTACATTCTCTCTCATTATGAGGAAGTGTGCAGAGCAGAAGTTCCCAAACCAGCGGGCAGGACTGCCAGTGGGATTGCACCATCTGTACCTAGGGTCATAATCAAGAATGTCATTTGTTATATTCTGCATTCCTTTCTTGCTATCCAGGGTCACAGAATTTCATTTAAATCTCAAAATGGGGTAATGTGGACACATTTTTGGAACCAGAGGTGTAGACTCATATTTGCTTTTTAGTCTTACTCAAGCCCTATACTAGGCTGCAACTACTTTCACTACTGTGATTAGTTCCAGTGATTTCAGAGACTATTCATGAAGATTAGGTTAAATATGATTTTAAGCGTTCCTAAGACTGGGGTTTACAGACCCCACTGTAGCATAGAGCCCAAACACAGTAGTAGGTGTTTGGCATTTAAAACTATGGAAAATGTCAAGAGCAGTTTTTGGAGACAGTATCCTTTTGGAAGAGCGGGCTTTGCTGTGATTCAGACATTGTATTTTAGACTAGATTTTATTGCTCATTCTGTATTTTGGACTTTTTACAGGCCTGAGAAAGGGCACTGTGTGACCTTAAAGCTTGCATACTCTCACCAACAGATGCGTCTCCACTAAAAATATCATCTTTTACTGAACTACTTTATCTCCATTTCTGTAAATCAGACAATCATGCAAAGGAATTCTCAGGTATACTTTGACAAATCATTTAGACTAGTCACAAAGACTTCTGTGACTTATACATGCAATTTGAGGATAAACTTTTATAGGCAGACAGAGGAAACCTTTTGAATTTTTGCCCCTCATATGCTTCCTATTCAAATGGTCACAGAATCAGAGCTGCCTCCTGGGACTCTCTCAGCAATGGAGAAGGCAGTGGGTATCATTCCCATTTCTGAGGAGGGAGCAGGTGGTGAGGAATGGGAAAACAGAAGTGTTCATGCAGCATGACAGGATTTGGAGTTGTAATTACTTATTGATCTGTTTAGGTTTATAGCCCACCATATCATATGGGTGCTGAGTAGAAATTTAGTTATGGTAGTTCACCTTCACAACAACTCTGTGAGTAGGGGACACTGTGGGATGAGGAACAAGAGCTTACGAATCACCTATCCAAGTCCACCCAGTGAATTCGTGGCTAAGACGGGATTTGAACACTGGCCCAGGAACTCGGGTCCAAGTAAATCGTATTCAGGCACAGTAACACTCCTAAGCGGGGAGAGTTTTGTGTGTGTTTCTAGGAGGCGTTTTATAGGTGATTTTGGCAGACTCCGCCCCCCCCCCCAGCAGCTCTGGGTAGCACAGCTGCAGCACTGAATTGTGGGGGAAAGGATAGGAAAGAGAAACCCTGGATCCTGCGTGGTTTTTCTGTTGCTGCTGCTACAGCGTGGCAGGGAGGCAGCTAGTCGCTGTTGCACTTACCCAGCCCCAGCACGGGGATGTTTAAGCCATTGGCAAGGGGGACCGTGACGGACCCCAGCGCTTTTCCGGCTTCCCAGGTAGTCATGCTGAGCTGTTTGCACCTGAGCAGCCAAGACACCATCAAAGCGGCTCCTGCCGAGCTGCAAGGTCCCAGCAACCCTCCCTCACATGGCAGGACCGTCGTAAAGCACCGCAAAGCGAGAGCAGTTTTGCAGCAAGCGGTGAGGCAGAGGAGACAGCATGGGAAAAGCAGCTCCAGAAACTGCTCCAGGGAACCGAAAGGGTGGGTGGATCCCCGGGGACGCCGGGTTGAGCTCGGCTGGGCTGCTTCGGGCAGGAGGGGCTGCGTAGTTAGCTGCTGCTGCCGCCGCCCTGGAGCTAATTCAAGCTCAGGCAGGAGGGAGGGAAATAAGCAGGGGGACAGCCTGGCTCTATGCAGAGTGTTTTGTACAGGAGTTGATGCGGGTTATTTAAGGCGGCGGAGGATGTGGGGAGGCAAAGCTACCCTGACTCTTAGCTGGGAATTGGAGGTCTCTGAGTTGTGGGGTTGGAAGTTGCTTGGCACTCCAGATCCGCTAGGAACCTCGGTGCAAATGCCCTATTTGCACTGAAAGGCAACAGTAGCCTGAGAGAACTTAAACCAGCCTGGCATGTTCAAATAATCTCTTGCGCTTTGGGTAGTGCTGTCCTCGAGAAGATTGTTACACTTGAACATCCTTTCGGGTACTTTCCTTTGAAGTTACAAGCACTTCAGGCGATTCCCCATGTGAAACTTGAATGCCCTACGGAAAGGGTTACTTTTGGGGTTATTTCAGGGACCAGGATTCTCTTTTGTGTGATCAAGATCCAACAGCTTTCCTCCTGATTCAAAGTGGGATAGTTCACCATAGAGTAGCTTGCAAATTGTCCATGAGTAGCAATAGCATCACAACATTGCTCTGGGTAAAGAGGAATTATTTTGGGGTAAACTTAGAATTTTTGTGAACAAGAGTCACATTACAAAGTGGTTTAGGGATTGTGTGGCGACTGAGCTCATAATTCCAGTTGATCAGAGATTTCTTTTGCAGTCTTTCATGCAATGTTCTGAGGTTTACAAAAAATCCCTTATCCCCAGGCAAATTGACCCCATCTGATGATTGTTTTTTCTTTGTAGCAGGATTAAAAAATTCACACTTTGGAACTGGTGTGTCTTCCTCTCGTTGAATTAAAATGCTTTATCTGATTGGACTGGGGCTGGGAGATGCCACGGATATTACAGTGAAAGGCCTGGAGGTGGTAAAACAATGCAGTAGAGCGTACCTGGAGGCCTACACCTCAATCCTAACTGTAGGAAAGGAAGCCCTGGTAGGTTGGCACTAAGTTGAACATCTTTATCTGTTTTTATAAAGCATTAGGGGGAGTCCAGGAACTACAGATCAGTACTACTTTTGGGAAAAGTAATTGTGAAAAGTAAGGATGTTAGCAAATAGATGGGTGAATTGGAGTACATTGTATAATAGTAAATTATCTCTCGTTTAATAACTACTATAAAACCATATAAATAAATGGCAATCATGTACATTAATTAGTAAAAGCTTTTGAAACGTGTACGTCCCCGACATGAAATTTGGAACACTTAATTGCAGACTGAGACTCTATCATGTGTGTGTTTAAGAGATGAGAAGCTGAAGGCAGGTGAGCAATAAAGCAGGGAATGGAGAAAACCTTTAGAACTGGGAGCAAGGCCCTTTACTTGGAATGAACTATGAGAAACCATTCTGTATTCTTAGTGTGACACCCACATTTCTACAGTACAGCTATTCCCTGAGGAATCCATAGGGTTTCAGTTGGGAAGGCTGTGTGCTTTGAAACTTTTTATGGAAGGGGAGAAAGTTCAGGAATCTGGGAAGAGTTTCTTCTTGTGCATTTATTTCAGCCCATTTCATAGAATGGGTGAAGTAGGTAGGCTGTTGCCTATGAAAGCTCATGCTTTTTTTCAGCAGTCTGTATCTAAGGTGCTAGGCTATCTCCTCCTCTTAGTCCACGCCAACTACTGCCTCTACTCCCTTCAGCGGGACTTGCACCTACACTTCAGAAAGTTGCACAGTTACTAACATGTTTCGGGAATGACTGAAGGTTTGTTTCAGTTTCTAAGTTATAACTATAGAACTTTTCTATTCAGAGAGATGTAAAAATCTTCAGTCATTCCCTAGCTAATTCTTTGTTCTGAGATGTCATGGAGCCCACCTAACGAGACTGTTGCTAAGTCAGCCTTTCTCTGTCAGGCAAGTGGCTTTAGGATTGCAGTCTCAGACAAACAATTTTTAAAAAAATTTTTTACAGCATGTTGTTAATTGCCAATGATAGTCTTTAAATAACTGGGAAAAAACAACAAGCTGGATTTATGGTCTGATTCTTGGGGTACTTTATTAGCACAAACCCCATTGGGGTTCAACCAGTTGGGCTTTTGCTGGTGCCTGTGCTTTGAGGATTAGGTTGTTAGTTGCCATTTGCTTGTTATGTGCTTACCTAGGAGACTAAGAGCTTGTCTGTGCTAGCAAATTGTCTGCCTTTGGTGGAGTGGGAGGATGTAAAGTTGCTATAGGGGTGGGACTCCAGGCGAATTATCGGTTACTGGTGTCGGATTAATCCGATTTATCGGTATATCTTTTTTTTAACTGCTGATTTTTCAGATCTTTAACATTGTGGCCATTTTTAAATAGGCCGCAATGTTAAAGATCTGAAAAATCGGCACTGTTAAAAAAAACAATATACCGATATCGGTATTATCGGATTAGTCTGATAGACAATTATCAGCATTATCAGATTAATCCGATACCGATAGTCCCATCCCTACTATCCTCCCTCTCACCTCATTTCACAGATTCAGGGTAAGCCAAGGCATAGCAGTCCCAGTGTAAAACAAAGGCATAGCTTGGCATGCTTTTTGCTCCACATTTGCATACTCATCCTCAGGCAGCTGTTGTACACAGAAATAGTGCCTTGCCCTGAATCTGGGGGAAATGGGGAGGGTGGAGGGGGACTCGACATCCTACCACCCTGCTAAAATGTAGGGCTCATCTACACTGGGACTCTCACCCCAAGAAAGTCAGTGGGACTTCAGATAGCTTGTATCATTCTGTTTGGGTGTAAGGCTTTGCAGGACTGAGCCTATCAAGAATTTAAGGCTGTTGCCGGAACCTAGGTAACAGTATTTCAGTCTAGTTATTGTTCTTGACTAAAGAGAGGAGGCAGCTGTTTTTATTGAAGCATAGAAAGCCTTAAAATTTCTTTATGCTGTGATACGTGACATTTATTTATTTCATAATTTATAACCCGCTCACTCCTGCCCAATAGCCACTTGGGACAGTAAACAATAAACAGTACTGTGACTGTTTGCTTGTCTGTACACTGCTCTTCATAGTAGGAGCAAATTTGTAATGGGTGTCACATTTTCTGCCAAGTGAGATACCCCTAGCCCTATCTATAGATGCATAGAGTTGAAGTAGATTAAAAAGGATGTATGTGCAAAATAGTCACTAACTTTGCTTTTAGATTTGAAATATTATCCATGTGAGGTTCCACCCTGCAAACCTTTAAACTGCTTTCACAGATTACAAGATGGGCTATTATAATAACTTGAGATAATACCAGGTTTTATAATCCCACAATTTTTGTAATGTGTGAATGCACCAAATGTGGCTTTTACAATGACCCAAAATCTTGCAGCATAAAGGGGGAATAGTGCATTCACACATTACAAAAATTGTGGGATTATAATACCTGATATTATCTCAAGTTATTATAATAGCCCATTTTGTAAGGTGTGAAAGCAGCCTTATACCTGTGGTAAATTCCAAGTATATGAGTAAACCTATTGAGTTTGCACTAAATTCTATCTATTTCAAGCTAAGGGTGTTTTTAGACAAGTGCCTACCTACTTATCGCCCACCCATCACACATGTTGCAGGGTTTCATAGGGTGCCAATGAGGCCCTGAACCCTTAGCCTTACCACTTCTGAAGGCAGTGGAGGGGGGGCCAGCAGGAGTGAGGGAGAAGCGGAGGCCCCGCCTCTCCCATACTCTGTGCCCCCTCCCCTCCGCTGCCTGTCACAGTCGGCCAGGGAAAATGAAGAGTGTGGCATCTCCCCCTCTTTTCCCCTGGCCAAAAGTAAACTGCCCCCTCGACTGCCTGGCTCAGTCTGTAACAAACTGAGCCAGGCAGTGGAGGGGGCCTGGCCAAGTTCCAGCATCGCGACATGAGGGAGAGGCAGGGCCTCTGCTTCTCCTTCACTTCCAGCAGAAGTGAGGGAGAAGCAGAGGCCCCGCCTCTCCCTCACGCCGCTGGCCCCCTCCACGGCCTGGTCGGGGCCCAGGCTGCCTCTGGCTTCAGGCTGGAGTTAGCGGCAGCGGCCCGGGCCCGGTGGAAAGAGGAGCAGCGGCAGACCGAACGAGAGCGGCGACAGCGGATCAGGTACATGATCCGAACGGCCACTCAGACTTGGGGATGGAGGGAGGGGAGTGCCCCTCCGCCCATCCCTGAGCCCAGGCCCGGTAACACCCTGAGCTCAGCGGGGAGTGCCCCCCTGAGCCGGGGAGCACCCCTAGGCCTAGCGGCGGCTGCTGACTTTGCCGCCACCGAGGCCTTAAGTTGGGGGGGGGGGCACCTAGGGCCCCGCTTCCACTAAGACCGGCCCTACCTAAATGTGCTCTTGTCCTGCATGTTAAGCTACTTAACTGGCAGCATCAGAAATAGAGTGTGATTCTAAAATGAAAAGAAAACAAGCCTCAGCTGTCCGAACCCTGTCTGAATCCTTGGAGGGATTCTAATGAATAGTTTGAAGATAAGTTAATTAGAACATGTTATAAAGAACTAGACGATAGTGTAGTTCTAGGTAATATGAGAGCAGTATCTGTTAGGATTCATGTATGGTAGAAAGCACAGAACCAGTTATCAGTTGTCTCTCATTTTTATTGTTTTCTAGGAGGAGTTCTATGGCAGAGAACTGATTCTTGCTGACCGAGAAACTGTGGAACAAGAAGCAGATAGTATTTTAAAAGATGCAAAGGAGTGTGATGTGGCTTTTCTTGTAGTTGGCGATCCATTTGGGTAAGATGGAGCAACATTTTAATTATAGGTAATATGGATACCTCCAGTTTTTAATGAACAGAAACCAATAACTTTCCTACTGTATAAAGGAACCTTTCCTTTTTCAGGAACAGTAGTCGTGTCCAGCATTTAATTTCTGGAATAACTGGCCAAAACTTTATTTGATACAGAAATAAATCAGTTGGTTGTGCGCTTTTTACTCAAGCAGCTTGTAAGACATCCTGGTCAGATGAGAGCGCCTGTGAGTATGTTCTCATAGGTACATAAATTGTCCCTTTGGTGGTCAGCTGGCAAATATAATATATATAAGAATTGTGAAAGTTGGCTTTTGTTCACAGAAACAATGTTGCATTTTCTCTACAAATTTCCAATATATTGAATAATCAAGAAATGCAATTAAATTTATCATATTTCATTCTGTTCTCCCATGATTTGTATTCATAAACCATGTTTTGTATTTTGGTTGCTTTTTAATTGAACACTGGCTGTCAGTTGCACATGCTTTGGTTTTATCTGCTCCAGTCCTTATGGACATCTGGGTCATTATAAGAGTCTTATCAGTTAGGTTTATTAAGCCTCTTATTTCCGCTTCCTATTCCCGCTGGAAGCTATAGCCTTTTCTATCACCAGAAAGATGTCCTTCTGCATATCCAGTCAAGCATCATCAATCTGTAATACAGAACAGCTCTTTGTCTCCAGCTGGTGATCCAAGATTTATAACACCGCTTTAAGGGGCACCAGGAAAATTAAACCACTGAGCACACACCGTTCAAGGGTGTATGGTTTGTAAAGGCGAGGAATGATTGTGTGTGTGTGCGCGCCTACAAAGGTAATTTATGTAAATACGGGTCCAAGGGAACATTAAGAGACCACTTATTTTTATTAAACTAGTAGTTGCAGATGATGCTAGCTGTTCAGAATTATTAAAGTAATTATACTTTCATGTGCACTGACATTGAAATCCAGGCCCAAATTTGAAAATGCTGTGCTTGCTCCCTCCTGCTGTAAATGAAGGATTATGGAGCCACGCTAGTGGCTCCATTAGTTAAGGCGGAGCTAACGTTCTGTATTGAGAGTTCCATTGACTTCAATGGAGTTCCCTGGGGCAAATTCCTCTGGCTTGCAACCCTGAAGTTGACGGGGTTTTCTCTGTGAGCATACACTTAGAGTCACAGATGGCTGCATAGGACAGATATTGAGTATGCTAAGTATGTGCTTTGGTCCAATATTTCATGTTAG
>QEPC01000533.1:456919-476290 GCA_003113815.1 Sphenodon punctatus
CCACAAATGGGGGGGGGGGGGATCCCACGCAGTTGGGCACAGCGGTGCCTGGCAGCCCTTGGCATAAAGCAGGTGTCGCTCAGTGGACACTATGCCACTGATTTGTTTATTGATTTATTTTGTTCTATTTGTACCCTGCACCCTCCTGCTCACAGAGCAGCTCGGGTTTGGGTTGGCCAGAGCTATAAATGTGCTGAGTATCTCTAGCCGCGTGCATGTTGCTGCATAAGAGAGTTTGAGGGTTCATGGTGGCATTTTGGACTCGCTGTTCTACACCATTAACTCCCTTGGCCAAACCTCTCAAATTCAGGTGTCTGAAAGCTGACTGCCCTTTGGAAATATTAAGCACTAAGAGTTCCCCACCAAAAGTAATGGAAGTTCCTGATGCACAGGACCTCTGAAAAACTGGTCACATGTCACAAACTGGTAAGTGACTTAGGCATCTAAATAGTTGACTTCCAGTGACAAATGTGTGTTTGAGTCCAGACCAGCAATTCCCACTGGCTGGTCCATGGTGTTTTTATTGTCCACGTTGACTGTCTTGGACAGTTTCTCATTCATAACTCCATATGCTTTCTCTCCTGCAACCTCCTCGGACTATTACTTCCACTGGCACCTTGTCAGGTTAATTGGAACTCTGGGACTGGAAACATGAAGAAGCTAGCTGCTCCTGGCCAAGCAGGATTTGAGGGCAGTGCTTGCTTTCTTAGCACAACTACCGCTATGTGCGGAAGACCTTTTGGAACAATTTCTAACTAGTTTTCTTATTTACTCCTTCTGGTTTCTTTTTTTAAACAAAGATTTTATGACTCCTTTGGAGAATAAGGTTGATCTGTTTTTGTATACCACTTTGCTAGAACTCAGTTGCACACCTTCAAACTCACTATTTGTTCCTTAATCTGTGTGTGTCTTGTCCAGTAGCAATGCTTTAGTACAACTACTGGTTCACCTGCATTTCACTGCCTTACCATAGCAATGCAAAGAACAGAGAGAACAGCGGTTCATCAAGGAGTGCAGAAGCAGCAAAGATTTTGTACAGCATCCAAAATCTGGATTTGTGCCACTACCAGTTCTAAAAGTGTGTTGTGTGAATGAGCCATAAGTTGTTGCACCTATTTCTAAATTGCGTTATTCCATTTATTATTTTCTCCTCAAAGTTATCTCCTGACTTTATAGTCTGCTCTAGATGCGCGATTCTTTCTATAGTTTTCTCTTTGTGGCAATTACAGTTGCCACATTTTTGTCCATCTCTAAAGCTCCGGATTTGGCCCAGTGGCAGCAGTGACAGAGAATTGCTAGTAATGGGGAAATGTCAGGCCAGAGATTGAAGGGATGCTGTGAAAATTAGGCTCAGGCAGCAGAAGAGGCTAGGGTTAAAGCAACTCTGACTTAATTACTTGGTTCAGCCAGATGCTATTTCCACCCCTACTTACCTCCATGGAATGGGAATTGTTGGCTGAGGTACCTTGGGGAATAGGAGGCAAATGAAGCCATTGTCCAGACTTGATAGATTTCTTATTTAAATGTATTCTACACTTGGCATGTAATGCAGAAAATGCAATATACTTGCACAGCCTCCATGTTAAAAACAAAATTAGTTTATCTTTGTCTTATTTCTCAGTGGCATCTTAAAACACTCCATGATGATTGAGCACCAAGGAGACATATCGGTCCAAGGACAGGGTACCTTGGTCTGAATCCTGCAGTCCTTGTTCTTACAAAAGTTTTACTTGAGTGGGAGGATTGTAAAATGTATATTCATGGACAAATTAATCTTGAGCCCAATTTAGGCCTTTGGTTTGGTAAACTTCAGGGGTATGGATGCACCTATATACTGGGAAAGAATGTAGCTCCCATTTTGCATGCTCCTTCTATATCAGTGCAGTTTCCTAAGTCTCCATAGGCTTTGTTTTTTAAATATGTAGAAGAGAACTAGATTACAAGCTCAAATTGCCTGATTACTTTTGAGTCAATACATATCTACTGCATACACATGCAAGCTTCAAACTTTAAAACATTGTGTGTTGAACTGTCTTCCCAGCATGTGTTCAAAGACTTGGCACAATTAAGAGAAGGTCTAGTTGCACAGTAATTAAGGGAATATTGGAGTTATGCCGAAGTGGCTCTGTGTGCTAAGCAAAGTTGATGTTTGCGGCTCAACGGATGCCTGGCAGACACCTACAAAAGGGACTTTTAGTAGCTTCCAAAAGTTACTTTTTAAAAGTAACAACCAGGCCACTGTTGCAGTTGTAACCGTGAGAGAACATCTAGGAGCAATGGATTGTATGCATCTGTACCTCAGACTTGGCACAGCAATTATGGAAGACCTTTTCTGGTATTTGTTATGAGAAACTTAGTCATATTATCACTATTCTCTTGACTCTTCTGCATGCTTTACTCCTGAAGCATTTAATTTTATGCTCAGTCACTACATCGTCTCTGTCTTACTCATTCCCTCCCTACTGCAGGGCCACAACACACAGTGATCTGGTTCTACGTGCAGTAAAGCTGGGGATTCCGTACAGAGTTATACATAATGCGTCCATAATGAGTGCAGTGGGCTGCTGTGGTTTACAGGTAACTCTTATGTGTACTACCCTGGAACTGATAATCGGAATTGTCTCTCCACTGCTGTGCTGTTTCTGAAGCGCTATGGTAATACTAAAGTTTTAGGAAACAGCTGTAGAAATTACACACTCGTGTCTGGCTTTCAGTATGGTTAACACTTCCTTTTCACCAGGCTATGTAACCTTACCATGAGGTAACTTAGCTTTTTAGAAAGCAGAAGCCCTCGTTTATACTGGTGTATTTGTAAGCCAATATGTGAAAATGCAGCTTCACATGCCATATAAGTGAAACTGATAACTGAAGTATTTTCCAGCTACTATTACCATAGTGAAAGCATTGTGCATTGATATTACTTTGTCTATTGACTTGCTGCCCCTAGTGGCCATCATATGCTTACGCTCTCATCCCCTTCAGAAACTGGTTGTCAGTGGAAATAATATGGGTACCTGAATACTTTTGTGTGTTATTCCCAAACCCAGATTATCAGAGTTGTCAGATTTCTATTTTCTGAAATTCATCACCTCCCAAGTTGAGTGCCATCTCTCCCTCCTGTCTGCACGCCTTCCAAAAGCATGAGGATTTGGGGAGGAAAACAAATGAAATCAAACCATGTATCATTCATCTCTAAAGGAGAACAGTTTATCGCATGCTACATAGACCGGGACCTGTGCACACTGCATTTCCCCCATTGGCAGCGATGGTGGGAGGGGAAGCGGTGAACATGGGTTCCCTGAACTTAGGGTGGGTTAGTTGTTCTGGGTTGGGTTTGAGAATAACCACTGACTTCCTGCTCTGTTCATCTTATAAAATTTTCAATCCTTACCCTTGTCCCCCTCCCTCATCCACAACTGGTCAACTATGTTGGTGTCTGTGCAATTTCAAGGGAAGAATGGTATTATCTTCACAGTGGATGTTACTGTCTTTATTCTTAAGTGAATAGGCCCTGTGCTATAGGGGAAATGGGCAGCAAATCCCTTCCCAACATAAAAACCTTCCTGACTGAGGCTTTGTTCACAAAAGCAGCTGACAAGGTAATAACTGCTTTACAACCTTCCCTTAACACTGTCAGAGCAGCGAGGTTGCAAACATACAAAAGGCGAGATTATTTCCAATCTTGAGTATTGAGGGAATGGGGCTGTTAAGAGGAGTAGGTGTGAGGGGGAGGGGACACAACCTGGAGGCAGTTGTGCTGATTGACAACATCTTGTCGTCACCTGCTTTATGTGAACAAGGACATTTCATCTGCTCTTGAAGGTGGTGTTAGTTGGGTTGTGGGTTTTGGTCAGTACAGAGGCGCTCTGTGATGGTTCTGCACTGGCCACCCATGCCATTGCTCCAGCTTTAGGGATCCCACCATGGATGTTGCTTCATGTCGTCCCCCCCTCCCCCCATCTCACATAGCGGCTGTGCCGTCGGTTACAACAACTATGTTGAAGGGCAAACTCTGGAGGACTGCAAGCTGCAGCAGGGAGAGAACACACAGACCCTCTACACAGACACTCTAACACCGATTAAAATGGGTGTTACATTTTATTATACATGTTGCAGGGCACCCATAGAGCACACCTGCAGCCCTACAACATGTATAATAAGATGTAACACCCATTTTATCAATGTTAGAGTGTCTGTGTGAAAAGGGCCACGCACCAGGTCCTCTTCCTGCTGCAGCTTCTGCGACTGTGGGCATAGCAGGGAAAGAGCTCCTTCCTAGTTATCCCTGGCAGCAGGCGATCTTCCTGCCTGTAGTCTGTGCTCTCTGGTGAGAGTGCAGGGGGAGGATGCCTGATGTTGCAGAGGGCTGCAAGAATTGTAATTGATCCCAGTGGCTGGGGCGGGGGACGTCCTTCCCCACTCAGCTGCTTTCTGGGCTCCCCAAATGGGAGTTCAGGAAGTAGCTGAGAGAGGAAGGGGGTTCCACCCCTGCTGCTTTTGCTGTTGCACCAGGGATTGCGATGGAGGTGCGATCCCTGGTGCAACAGCACAAACAGTGGTGCTCAGACTCCCGTCCTCTTTCAGCTGCTTCCTGAACTCCCATTTGGGGAGAGGCTAGTGAGCACATAGGCAAAAAAATCCTGAGATGGGTAATGTGTTGTCAGTTTCCACTCAGTCTAGTTGGCCTCAAGAAAAAATACTAGGCAGCTTCCTAACAATGTATGGAGAGTCACCACCCTCTGCCTTTAGCACAGGGCAATTAACTTAACTTCTCCTAACCACACTTCCACTATCTGCAGTATTCACCTCTACTGTACTTGGCACACTGCTAGACTTTATACTTAACCCTCTTCCACCAAGTGGGTTGCACGGTACCCTGGAAATTGTACCAAAAAAATCATAAAACTTTTTAGTAAGCCTGTACCACTTCGTATTACATGTATTCTGCAAGGATAATGGGAAATGTTGTGCCCCACTGGTTCATGCCTCCCCCAGATGTAGTAGTTTAAAATTTTTCAGTGAATATTAGTACATTTTGGGGGTACGATTGACCTCTATTAGAATGAATGGGAAAATTAAATCTCTATACATCCAGGCTTGTGGGGTCATATACACCCCAAACACAATGTAGAGTTTTGTCTGTTTTCATAATATGCCATTTTCTGTGCATTGGGGAATCAATTACACCCCAGTGGAAAACTCTGGTTCCCAATTTACAACTTTGCTTTATCTTTAGATTCTTTACACAGCAGTTAACCCTTTCATAGCGTGAAGCTTCACTGATGTTTTTTTACTTGCAAGGTTGTGTTTTTTGGGGGGGAACCCTATAGGCTGAGGCATCATCTTATCCCCTACATTAGTTACTATGGTAGTCGACTATTGAAATGCAGACGAGCTCCTGATAGCTCAGGCTCCTGAAATGCAGACGAGCTGTCTGCATGGTGGGTTATCACGAACTTTATCTTTGTTTACTTATGAATGGTGAGAATATTGGGATGTTAACACTTATTACCTAGATGTTATCTGGTTTGCATATTAATGTTGTCCCTGACCAAAGAAAATCTATTCAAGCCTATTGATTCCTTTGTAGTATTAAATACTTAGTTGAAAATGTTACTTTTGCAGTTTCTGTACATCTTGTGTTCCAAAAATGGGAGGTGGGGGGAGGGGTGATATCAACCAGTAGGAATGTACGAACACCGGGGGGGTTCGGTGTTCGGCCTGCTCGGGGTTTGGCTCCACCAATACCGTTTGGATTCAGGCTGTTTGGCCCGAACCTGTTCGGGTGGTAGGGGGAAACCCGGTTTTTGCTCCCTCCTCTAGACTCTGTGGGTGGAAGGGGCACCGGGGCTCACCTCCCCCCTCGCCCAGCCTGGTGTAAAAATGTTTGGGGGAGCCAGACCAGGTCAGGCACCCCAAAATTTTACCAGGTCAAGTGTCCCGGAAGGCCTAGCAGAGGCCTGAAGCGCTCCAGAGCGCTGCCGCCGCCAGACCCGGAGCCCCGGCACCACCAGGTAGGTCAATCGCTGGGGTGGGGTTTAAAAAAAAAATTATCAGGCTGGGGGGGAGGTGAGCCCCGGTACCCCTTCCACCCGTGCACCCTGGAAGGGGGAGGGAAAACCGGGTTCCCCACTGTCCTCCGCCCAAACTGGTTCGAAACCCAAACTTTGTTCGGCCGGGGAGACAGTTTGGGTTCAGGGTGTTCGTGAACGGCCCGAACTCTTCGCACATCCCTATCAACCAGTATCCATTACTGGTGGGATTTTGCTCGTAACAGTGCAGATATCTAGTAACCCATAGGCTTTCATGTTGGTAATATATTTTTGTACCAAACACAATAAAATTTATTTTTTAATGTTAAACTAGAGTCATTTTCAAATCAATCATATTTGTACTTTTCAACTGTAATGTAATTGGAATGTATCGTACCCCATAAGCTGATTAATACAGAAGATTTTTAGGGCTAAGCAGGGCCTCAATTATGCTACTCTTTCCTGACAAGCTGATTCCTGCATGGGTCTCCATTGAAGTCAGTGAAGCTCTGTGCAAATGCATGGGCTCGCTCTTGCAGAGCCAAAAAACACACACTCATGCTATTTTCCTCTTTAAAGGCCAGTAGTGTAGTGGCTTAGGTGAATAATCGTGACATATCGGATTAAAGCGTGAAACTTTGCACAGTTACTGTGCGCATCATATATAAACCTATTCTGGGGTGGTGCCAGACCTGGTTGATCACCTTCCCATAAAATCCAAGATGACATCTGCAATGGCCACCAAATATACAAATGCCTGTATCTTTGCTAATTGTTTGGGCTGAAATAGTGGCAAATATATGTTTTGGGGGAGAAAGAATTGATAATCTATAAGTGACTACTTCAAAAAGGTTAGAATAATAGATTCCATCACAATTCAAGGTGGTTGGTGCACTGGTGACAAGTACAGAGGTGTGAATTTACATATCAGGACATCAGTTTTCTAGTTTCCGTTTAGTGTTTATTTTTTTCAAAGACAAGACAGATGCCCACCATATTCAACGTTCACTGTGTCCGCAGTGGCAAAGAGCTGTGCGCTCAAGTTGAGCGTTTTTACGGAAGCACTTCTTCAAGCACGACGGCTCAGCCTTACAGATGGACACACTTGATTAGTTCCTTGCAAGTATTTTTTTGTTTCTGGTAGTGTCATCCACCGTGGTTGTCAAGTGTCCTCGGTCTTTTCTAGCCAATTTCTGGACTTTGGCCATTATGGTGTGATATCAAGCTCGTTACCCAGATACTGGCTTGATAGATGCTTTGATTGCTGTGTCGGTGGTAGGCTTTGCATCATTCTCACCACCTCATATGCACCACGGAAACCTGACTGGACAGTTTGTCAGGGCCTATCTTGGCTGACCTTGTTCCGACCAGGTATTCCGTGTAGCATCAACCATGGTCAGAGGGTCAAGGGGGCGGTGTAGCCATGATTTTCAGGGAGGGTTGGGCTGTTTGGAGGTATCGGTGCAATCCATAGTGGGTATTGAGGGTCTCCATCTGGTGTTTGATGTGGCAAGGGACAGTCTGGGAGTGCTACTTGTATACCATGCGCCCACCGACCTCCCTACATGCTCTAATGGATCTGGTGTCAGGGGTGGTGTTGCAGTCCCCGAAGACGACCATCTTGGGGGACTTTAACATCCACGCCGATCTTGGGGGTGCGGAACATGAGTTCATGGCAACCATGGGCCTGTCCCAGAGGGTCAGCGGCCCGACACACCAGGGAGGCATACCTTAAATCTTATGTTTTGCACTGGCCTTGAGGCGGGGGTAGAGATGTAAAATTTCCAGGTTTTTCAGAAAAAACAGAAATTTGGGGGAAGATTAAAATATATGCAGAACTTATTTTCTTAGCACCCTTTACAGATCTAAATTCACTTTGCTACTTTAAGAACATAAGACATTTTGGGGGGAGTAAAGGGTAGCAATACAAGAACACCTTGTCTTAAACATTTTAGTCATCATTCAAAAAACATTTCATGAGGCTTTTTTTATTTTTTCCAAATATTTTCATTTTTTCCAATTTTTCAGAAAAAAACAACGGACCTTGGGAAAAAAATTGGTTTTTTCAGAATTTTTCTGTTTTTTTTCCCGGGCCTTCACATCTCTAGGCGGGGGAGGCGGGTCTGTTGGTGGGGGAGATATCAGCTGTGCCCTTGTCATGGACAGACCGTTGCTTCCTGCAGGCCTCTCTCCTGGCGCACGTCTGCCCTCGGATGGGCGTGGAACCAATTCCAAAGGTCTGCCTCCGTAGACTGATGGAACCGGAATGGTTCCGGGAGGCTTTGGTGGATATACCCTCTGATCTGGACAACTGTCCCATCGATGATCTCGTCGGGTTGTGGAACATCTTGCTGACGGAAGCTATTGATTGGATAGCTCTGAGGCATCTGCTTCCCAGGCGGCAGCACCGTAGGCCTCCCTGGTTTTTGGAGGAGCTGCGGGTGCTGAAGCAGGAGGGAAGGCGGTTAGAGCAACCGTGGCGTCATTCACGTGCTGAAGCCGACAGGTTGCGGCATAGAGCAAGTTTACGAGCCTATGCCGTTCCTATGCAGACAGCAAAGAAAGAGTCCTTTGCTGCCTGCATAGCATCGGCTAAATCCCGTCCGGCGGAGCTGTTCCAGGTGGTGTGGGGGCTGGTCAGCCCGGCCTCCCTCCACCTTGGAGTGGAGTCATCTAGTGTCCGCTGTGACTTGTTTGTGGATTACTTTGTGGATAAAATTGCTCGGGTTCACCATGGTTTTTCATTTCATTTCATTTTTTATTTGTATCCTGCACTCTCTTGCCGAGGCAACTCGAGGCGGCTTTGATGCTGCATTTCCTGCAGTGGGGCAATTGGAGGTTATGGAAGCCCTGCTTTGTCCTTGTTTGTGGGATCAGTTTCGGCTGGTGACCCCTGCCGATGCGGAGGATGTTCTTGGGGCTGTCAGGGCTACCTGTTGTGAACTGGACCCTTGCCTGTCCTGGCTGATTTAAGGCCTGCTGGGAGACGATAGGGCCATTGCTGGCGGTGGTGGTCAGTGCCTCCCTTAGGGATGGCAGGGTGACGAGCTGCCATAAAGAGGTGGTGGTGCGGCCCCTGCTCAAGAAACCATCACTTGATATTGACTCCCTTGCCAGTTATCGGCTGGTCTCTAACCTCCCCTTTTTAGGGAAGGTTATTGAGCAGGTGGTGGCACAGCAGTTGCAGGAGCATCTGGATCGTATTTGTTTTCTTTATCCCTTGCAGTCAGGAGCTCACCTAGGTTATGGCACAAAGACTGCGCTTGTGGCATTGGTTGACTATCTCCGCCGGGAATTAGATTCTATTAGATCTGTCGGCTGCGTTTGATACCATTGGTTGGTGATGTGCCTGCGGGACCATGCAGGGGTGGGCAGTACAGTTCTTGACTGGTTCTGCTTCTTCCTGGCTGGAACAACTCAGCGAGTGGTGCTCGGGGATTATTTTTCATCAGACCAAGACCTCTCGTAGAGCCCCGCAGGGTTCTGTTTTGCCCCCTCTCCTGTTCAACGTGTATATGCAACTGCTCAGCGAGGTAGTCAGGCGGTTTGGCGTGCGGTGTCAATATGCTGATGTCGCCCAGCTTTACCTCTCTTTTTCATCAGACCCAGGCCTAGCTGTCTCGGTGCTTGCCAGGTGCCTGGCAGCTGTGGGGGATTGGATGAGGGTGAATCGACTAAAGCTGAATCCCGACAAGACGGAGGTGATACTGGTGGGTAAGACGGCAGGGGTGACAGTCCCTATCATTGATGGGGTCTGCCCTCCGCCTGTTCCCCAGGTATGGTGTCTAGGGGTGCTCCTTGACTCGCAGCTCTGCTTGGATGCTCAGGTGGAGTCTGTGGCAAGGAGTGCCTCTCGCCAATTACATCTGGTGCGTTGGCTTCTGCCGTACGCTTCGGACTCTGACCTGGCCATTGTTGTCCATGCTTTCATCACCTCTAGGCTTGACTACTGTAACATGCTCTATGTGGGACTACCCTTGGTGATGGTTCGGAGACTGCAGCTGGTGCAGAATGCAGCAGGCCAGTCTCCTGGTGGAACTGGGCTGCTGGAAACATATCACATTGGTTCTTCAGTCTCTGCACTGGCTGCCTGTAGTCTTCTGGGCCCGATTCAAGGTGTTGGTGCTTGCTTATAAAGCCCTAAACGGCCTCGGACCAACCTATTTGCGGGACTGCCTCACTCCCTGGGTCCTGGAACGGCACCTGCGGTCATCGCGGGTTCTTTCCTTGAGGTCCCCAGAGTCTGCCGGAGGGCCACGATGGGGAGGGCCTTTTTGGTGACCACTGCAGCTGTGGAACTCCCTGCCAGTGGAGACCCATTTGGCCCTGGATCTCCCCTCGTTTTTATGCTGTTGTAAGACGTGACTGTTCCGCCTGGCTTTTGAGGGGGCTGGGGGGTGGTTAGGGATATTGTTTTATTCCTCCCTTTTGTGTATTTTAAAGTTGTTTTTAGCATTGTTGTTGTTTATTGGTATTATTGTAAGTCTTCCAGAGCTGCCTGTGACACGATGGGTGGGTTAGAAATGTGTAAAATAATTTTTTTTAAAAAGAGAAGTTATACCAGCTTTGACTGTTACTTCCAGTTGACAAGATGCATGATGAGCACCCCAGGTGACATAATCACTCTTCTCAAGCTTTCCTTTGGAAAGAAGAGGAATGCTCTCTTGGACCCATCTTACTACTACTTTCCTGGCCATTTCCAAGCCACCTCCGATTTTGTGCACTGCCACACACTTTCACATTGTCAAAATTGCAGGACACAGCTGGGACAATAAGGTAGCTCTCTGTTGGGATGGTTGAGTGGTGCATGCAACAGGTGGAACAGTGATTGGTGCCCTGCAAATATCAGAGTTGGAAGCATTTGGGAACTGGAAAACACAGATGCTGGTCTCATGGAAGGACCCTTGAGCAGTGGTTAAAGAGGGATTGTGGTTGATGTTGTCAAGTGCACCGACTGAAGAGTCCTCTTTGAAGCTGAGTGGGACAGACCAAATCGTCGTCTGTGTAACGTTGGCGGGCAGCTGTTGTGAGCCAGTCCTCCACTTCTAAAACACGTTCACAGCTGACTGATGACAAGCTCATAAAACTGGGTCAATATTTTCTTGCTTTGTGTGAGGGTATATACATCCAGATCTATATATAGGGGAAGCGGAGGTTCGTGAGACTTTGTGTGGCGCATCTTAGCTGTACCGCAAATCTTTGTAGTTAAATAGGATCAACTGGCATATGGTCAGGCAGGCTTGAGAATTTGTCATGGTCTGATCCTTGATGTTTTGACCCTAGAGCAGCATTGACACTAAGGATTTGAGGCTGGTTGGCACTAAGTGCTCTTCACAGTTTGAAGCAAAGTTGCCAGAGAATGGAGGAAAATCTCCATCAGACATCCCTTTTCTCTCAACTTTTGAAAACGCGTGCCATGGAGAGAGCTTCTTGCTCAATGTCACGTGATTTTACAGCTTTCTTCAAAAGTTGCTGCAGCCCTTCATTGAAAACCAAAAATCTGTTCTTCCCATCAGACGGCTCCTGACAGTCGGCGATAAAGTGTTCCAGGAGCCTTCTCTTGAACTTGTTGACCATCTTTACAAATCCCAAAATGCTAAGTCACTCTTCATACAGTGGATGTAGGTCAAAGTTTGAACGTGTAGGTTCTCTCTTCAGCACTGCTTTTGATATAGAAAATTAGTTCTGCAAACACGTGGTATTCTACAATTTTTCTAGCAATTATCAGATGACACGACCAGTCTCTTTACTCCATACTTCTGTAGCGATTCTTGTAGGCTGTCAAACATCTATGATATATAGCTTCAGTTGCTACTAAATCACCAGCAATCTGTGATACAAGGTCTGTATCTTGTAACTGGTAGACCTCTCCCTCAGTCTTGTCTAGCGTCAACGTTGAACAATTATGCAGCACTCCTTGATCATCCATACAGAAGATATTGTTTATTGGGCATACTTGTGGCAGAGGATGCGCTTGATTGACGTTTGGACTTTATCTCTCTTTCTCCTCCCTCCCCTCCCATCAGCTTCACCTTTCTGCATGTTCTTTTGTTGTTTTGCTCATTCAAGTTTGGAGCTAGCAAACTTTAGCTGACGCGCTTTAGGCCACTGAGCACAGGTTTTCAGAAATTCAACAGCACACTCGCATCCACTGAAGTCCAAATCAACTGGCGCTGCATCAAGTTCCTGGAATCCCTTAGCATTTCTTAGGAAATCATTGTAGTATTTCAGTGTTTCCTCATTAGGTCTATCTGCTGAAACCTTCAAATCCCCACTATTCATACCACAATTAATGCAGCTTTCATAATCCATTATGCCTTGCAGAAGAGACTGCATTCATTTATTTGCCATCTGCAAAGAAAATAAAATAGGGCATTTAGAGTGTGATCCAGCTAAGCCTTGCACTGGCGACAGGGCCAAGGAGCAGCAAGTGGTTGGGGGCGTGTGTGAGAGCACTGATGGAGGTAGGTTCCGCCGGCCAGATGGCCACACTCCTTCCGACGGAGTGGTGACCATGCCCCCTACGCCGGCGTTAGGGAAGAGGGCACAACCCACAGAAGGGGTTCCCTACCCCTTGGGTGTACCCCACTGGGGCTTCTGACATCCCACTGGGGGACTACCCACCAGGCCGCCTCTTCCGCCACTCCATCCCCCGGTGGCAAACTGGATCGGGACATAGCGCGGGCTTACTCCTACTCAGACCAGGACTAAGGCCCGCCAGCCATAGGGACAAAGGCACCGCCCGCCTGGAGTCGCTGCACTCCTGCCTGGCCAGCCCCTGAGACACCCATGGCGAGAGAGCCCTGGACAGGCAAGGCCCTGCCTCTCCCCCGCTGCTCCTTTTGCCACAGTGAGAGCCGGGTCTCCTGTAGAACCAATCTGGCTCTCGCGCCCTGGGTGTATCTGACCGGGGGCTGGCCAGGTGGGGGAGCAGTGGCTTTGGGGACTAGAGGTAGCCAGTATTTGTGTCCCTATCTGCAACTCTGCGCTGTTGCTCCACCTCCCCCTTATGTTGAGGAGTAGAGCTGGATGCAGCACTGTGGCCATCGGGGCCGCTGTAGTCTGCCATCTCCTCTCTTCATATTTGTTTTAGGGGGTGAGCTGTTTTTTTGAAGCAGCAAGTGACTATTATGGCTGGGATTCCTCCTGTATTTGATTCACCACAGAAAGGCTTATTTCTCTTTTTGCCTTTTTAATCTGATCTTGATAGAAAACTTGCAACTCCACTTGCGAAAAAAACAGGAAACACCTTTGTAGGTTCTTTTGAAAACCACGTGCGCAGTGAGCTGGAGCTACTAATTAGCATACTTCTGGGCAATACGCAGAGCTTCTCACAAAAAAGCGCCCTAAACACACCAAAGATGCAATGTTTTGTTCTTTCTGCACGTTCTTACAGCATGCAGGCTCATTAAAATCAATGAGGTAAGCATCCCCATAAGAAATGCAGTATCAGTGATGTAATGGATTTTACATGTAATGACCCAGAGCCGAATGCTGCCAACTCTTTTTCTTTTTATTGCAAGCCTTGCAATATTTGGCATGCATTTATGAAGTCTTGTTTTCTGATATTTTTTATTTTTATTTTTTTAAAAATGTTTTACATAAAAACATATTGAGACAAAGCATGGCTACTTCAATAAGAAAACCACAAGCATGATATGTGGCAGAATTCAAGTTGCATTATTTGAAAAATCCAGGAAAAAATGGTGAAGGAAGGAAAAAACAAATAAAAAACTCTAAAGGTATATGAACCATACAGAGCATCAATTATTAGCATGAATAAATAGATAAGTGATAGATGAGGTAGGGCCCAAAAGCTGGTATAGTTTCACCAACAGAAATTGGTCCAATAAGAGATCATTTGAACTACTTTGTCTTCATCTCTAAATAACTGAGAACATTGTCTAAGAATACAGGGGACAAATGTATATTAAAGTAAGTTTCTAGTCCTCATGATTTTGGAGAACAGCATAAAAATGTAAACTGGATGTATCCTAAGGACCCAAACGACTACTTATTTCTAGAACTAAGGCTGCAAATGTACTGTACCACAAGCCTCTTTATTAGTCAGATACTTTGTGAGGAAAATACTTGTTCTGTCAAGCCAGCATAATGTCCTTATCTCTCTTCTCCAGTGAAAATAAATGTAGGCAGTGTACCAGATGCTGTAGCTAGAGAAAAGTGAAAGCTACTGCTCTGATTCTTATTGTATAGATGGGTATGCTCTCTTATTTGCAAGCTTTTTCTTGGCAGTCTCTGATGTGCCAACCTATGGGTTGGGGTTTTGTTTGTTTTTTTGTTTTTTTAAAGCACAACCTGAGTCTGTCTTGCACATCAGGAAACAAGCAGAAAAGCTAGCCAAGTTGTGCCAAAGATTCTAGGCCCTCTGTTTTGTGACCCTCTTCCTTCCAAACTCTTGATCCACGTGCTTTCTTCAGCATTAGGCTTTTGCTCAGAATCTGAAGGATTTTAGGGCTCGTTGTTTGGAAGAAAGGGAATCAAAGCAGAAGAGGGTGAAAGAACCTTGTGAATGTGAATTATTACTTGGATCCAGTGCCAGCCTAGTCATCTTTCCATGTCTTCTGGAATCTGAGCTGTAAAGTCGGATGATCTTGGTAACAGCTGGACAGTGACTGAATTCACAATTGGTACGGCTTCTTATTCCATCTCTACCTATGCTGGATGGTCCTGCTGGTGTGGTAAGGAAGTGTGAGGAGCATGGAGATACCAGTCCGGAAGAATGGGAGGCTTGCTTATTGCTGTTTGCGTCTTGCCTTCCTGCTTACGTAGCTAAGCTGTATTTTTGTACATGTATGGTTGGTTGCCTGCAGCAGAGAAGGAAAGGTTCAGTCTGCTTTGGAATGGTCCCAGCTCTGCCCTTCAGCCAAAACACTAGCTCCTGCAGTAGATGTGGAATCAAATTGCTTTAGGTTAGCCTTTCTCTGAGTAACCAAACCCTGTCAGCAGTTTCCATTAAGTAGCCGGAGCACTCCCATAATGTTGTAACCCCATAAGGGGGACCCTTAGCTTGACTGTAGTACCCAAACTAAATGACACCGATTCAGCTCGGAAGAACGGATTGTGTCAGACATACCAGAGGCCAAAAAAATAACCTCTCTCTAAGGTGCTGACAGCAGGCTCTCTCTTGCTCCAGCCCTTCTGAACAACCTCCTTCACCTAATCTAAGTAGGGCTTATTTCCATGAAACATTTTCCCAGTGGGTTCTGTCCCTTACCCCAGGGTCATCTGTATAGGTTAACCAGGAACATGAAGAAGGTGGGTTGGGAGAAATGGGTATGCTGGATTATGCACCCTAGAATATGCCGCCATCATACAGGGTGGTAGTGACACAAAGATGGGGAAACTGTGTGTCTCTCTTGCTCCCTCAAGACAGGTACTAGTGTGCCTGGGGTGCTAGTATTTCATAGAAAGAGGCCAATAAGCAACTCTGCTGTAGTTTTTAGCCTTCATTTTCAATGTTTTCAACTGCTACTATCCATTGTCCTGTGACTGAAAGCCAGCATTAGAAGAGCAGTTCACAAGTAAGAAAATGGTCTTGCCAGTTCCGTGAGCGTAACTAAGACAAATGTTAAATGTCCTAACCCGCTCAACCCATTTCTCAAGGAATAGCTGCATATCCTCACTTGTCTCTTCATGGATATCTGAATAATCATCTTTATTTTTATATATTGCCCCCCCCCCTACCGTGGTACCCGGAACACTTTACGTATAACACAACTTTGAAACCTCCCAACAACCCTGAGGTAGGTTAGGCTGAAAGAATAGTGTGACTGGCCCAAGGTCACCCAGTGAGTTTCTGGATAAAACGAGACTTGAAACAGGGTTAGGATCCCCCCTTACTTCCTGGTCCAAGTACTGCGCACTTAGCCATTACACCAAACGGTCTCCCCTTTTCTGATTTGCTCATTATCCCAATCTCTGATGTGTTCTCCAATATCTTGTTTTGTGGGGGCAGAGGCAGGATTGGGGTTTTTGTCAGGCCTATGTCTTAAAATATTTATTATTGTATTTTTGTATCTCTTTATTTGATATTTTATAGGATTGAAAACCTCCCTGAGCTGCCATTGGGCAGGAGGAAGGTGGTATAAAAATCTTTTTACAAACGTTGCTACACTGAAAAGTAGATTTACTTCTTAACCATTCGTTGGCATCTTAGAAGAAAAAATACACACCGAGGCATGTTTGTGGTGCTTACCATTGTGGTGGGTGAGAACCACACACCTACTGAAATAAATCTTTAAACACAAATGTTAGGTTGTGATTTGTATTTACAGATTGGAAATAGAGGCAAATAGCTCAGGGTCTTGAAGGAAGCCTGAAACAGATGCAGAAATAACACACTCATGCCTGGCTCTGTGTGGTGGTTGAACCACACAACTATCCTTCCCCTCTTAAGTAGGCAATGTTTCATATGGAATGGCTTTTACCCATAAAATGTCTCCTGTTGCTTCCTGAACACACCTTCCTCCCCATATAGTAAGTTCACAATTGTTTTGCAAACTAACGAAATGCCAAATGTGTGCAAGTGCCTCTTGTGAGTACTGTGAACGATGAATTTGATCTGGAAATACACACTGATTTCTGTTAATACCTGGAGAAGGTATAGGACAAGCCTGGAATTTATAGCAAGTCCCCTAGGATGAGTCTTAGGTGGAGAGAGCTCTAAGTCCTACGGCCTGAGGGAGAAGTCTCGGAGCAGAGCTTCGTGTAACATTATTACTAGACTGGTGAAGCTGAGCGGCTGTGGGTTTTAGCCAGAGCATAGAGCACAGGGACTCTCAGGCCTGGTCTCTCAGCAATCAACCACTCCCCCGGTGATGAAGCTTAATTTGGATAATTGAGCTTACTGTGTTTATGTAAAGTTAGTCAAACTGTGAATGCTGATTATTGTGATGTGCATTTTTAAATGGACATTGCTGGCAGAACTGTAGTTCTAGTGGCCATCCTTCAACTTCATACTCTTGCCTCCACTACTTAGATAACACTTGTGCAATGCGTGTGTCTCAGGGGAGGAGAAGGGTCCAGAAGAACCAGTGTTCACTGGTTACCAAAGCCAAAGAAGCTTGTGAACTTAAAGGGAAGAGCATTGTGTAGTACCCAACCAGATGCCCTGAGAATGAAGATGGAAGGAAAAGGAGCTACCCTTTTAGGTTCTCACGATGTCTGCAGTGGGTTTGAAAGGAACTGGATACTATGCATATGGAGAGCTAGTTTAGCAGCCTGCAGAAGCCAATGCCTGCTGAACCCAATGTCATTGGTGTAACTGGGAACAGGACCAGAGTAGCTGACCTCAGTGGGAACTGAGAGCATGCTGTACATCCCAGGAGAATGCTCTGTAATGGAGTTGGTAGTGGTATGCACAGAGACCTGTGTTCACTGTATGTTCCCATTGACAGCAATGGGGAAGACACAGTGAACACAGGTCCCTGGGTACATGTGGGCTCTGCAACAACCACCTATAACTTAAGCTGGAATTGTCAGTGCCGCACAGGAGAAGAACAAAAGTTAAGTATACCTATAGAGTATTAATTATATAGCACCAGCAATGTGCCTGGTACTATACAGTTATAGAGGTCCCTGACCCAAGGGGCTTATAGTCTAGGAGGACACAGGTGAGAAGAACATAAGGGGAGAAGGATACATTCATGAAGCAGATAGGTTGCAGGTGAACATGCTTAATTAAAACGAGAGCTTAGTTACATAGTTAAATTCCCCCTGTGGGCCATTCTGAGTGTGCATATGCTAAACTGAGGCCAGACCTGCAACTCTTAACAAGAATCTTTGTATTCAGACTAGTCCTTGGAAAGACATTCAGAAGCCAGCAGCCCCCCAGGGAGCTGGTAGGATATGTATCACAGAATTGTAGTGTCACTGTTGCAGCAACGATTCTGCAAAAAGATGTGAGAATAAATCTCTCCATTTATTTGTGTTTTGAGATCAGCATATTGGTTTCTGTGCCGCTCTAGCAGCCCTAAGAACTATCTTGCATGTTCTCTGCTGTTTACTTTATTAACTTTCCCCTGGTTTCGCCGAGGCTCCTTCCTTCCTTTTTTTCATGTGCTGTGTTTGTTGTGCTAATGCGTCATGGACCTACTCCAGCCATTCTTTGTGGTTTGGATCACACCAGGTCAGATGCTGATGTCTCATTAACAGATGTAAACATGAAGTAACTGACGTAGATGAAGGTTGAAGTCTTCATTGGATCTTGATTGTAACTGGACACAGCAAACTGAATTCTGCTCTCAATGTACCTTATTCGTCCCCTGCAGCTTGACCTGAGCCTAACTGTTGAATTAAAGACCCCAAAACAAATATTTTTGCAAGTGGGGGGGCCGGGGGCTGATGCTGTTAAATGCAAGGTCCGTGGTAAATAAGGGCCCAGTAATCCGAGATCTAATCTTGGATGGGGCTGCGGACCTTGTATGTATTACGGAAACCTGGCTGGATGAGGAGGCGGGGCCGATCTCGTTCCAGCTCGATATGCTGTGCAACACCAACCCCGCACTGGGGCCGGGGAGGTGTTGTAGCTATTATTTTCAGTGAGACATGGCTTTTTAGAAGGTATCCAGTTCAGGAGATCCCAGGGATCAAGGCCCTCCATGTGGTGGTTGACTTGGCTGGGGGCAATTTAGGGGTGCTGCTGGTGTACCAGTCCCTTCCTGCCCAGTAGCATCCCTTGCTGCTCTAGCAGAGCTGGTCTCGGCGATGGTGCTGAACTCCTCCAGGACTTTGGTCTTAGGGGACTACAATACCCATGCCGATACCAGCCTTGTGGGAGAGGAGCGAGAGTTCGTGGCAACCATGGACTTGTCTCAAGTTGTTAACTGCCCGACCCATGTGGGAGGGCATACCCTCGACCTGGTGTTCTGCTCTGGCCTTGAGGCGGGTGATGAGGTAGTGGGGGATGTGAGGGTCATGCCCTTGTCATGGACGGACCATTACCTCCTACAGGCCAGTCTCTCAGCACACCACCTCCAGAAGGGGAAGGGACCAGTTAGGTTGGTCCGCCCCCGGAGGCTGATGGAACTTCAACTTTTCCAGGAGGCTCTGGGGGATTTAACCTTAGACCCTGACGGTCACTCTATTGATGATTTCATTCGAGCTTGGAATATCTTGCTCGGAGAGGCTATTGACAGAATGGCACATAGACGTCTCCTACCTCTGTTTCATCACCACAGGGCCCCCTGGTTTACCAAGGGGCTGTGGTGTATGAAGCAGGCAGGTAGGTGACTAGAGCGACGCTGGTGTCGGACTCACGCTGAATCCGACCTACTTCTCCATAGGGCCCATTTGCGGTCCTATGTTGAGGCTGTGAGGA
>QEPC01000533.1:485970-516010 GCA_003113815.1 Sphenodon punctatus
CAGGTGGAGGCAGTCGCGAAGACTGCCTTCCGCCAGTTGCATCTGGTGCGGAGCCTGCGTCCATATGTCTCCGGTCCGGACCTGTCCTCCCTCATCCATGCCTTCGTCACCTCGAGCCTGGACTACTGCAACGCGCTCTACGTGGGGCTTCCCTTGTTCCTGGTTCGGAGGCTGCAGCTAGTGCACAATGCGGTGGCCTGGCTCCTTTTGGGGACGGGTTGTCAGGAGCACATAACACCTGTGCTCCGGACTCTGCACTGGTTGCCAATAGCGTGCTGAGCCAGATTCAGGGTTTTGGTGTTGATCTATACGGCCCTTCACGGTCTGGGCCCCTCATACCTCAGGGACTGCCTCACCCTCCGTGCCCCTGAGTGGCTCCTTCGGTCTGCCGGGGTGCCTTCTTGGAGGTCCCTCGTGTTAAGCGGGGGGCCACAATGGAGAGGGCGTTCTCAGTGGCTGCGCCGTGCCTTTGGAACTCCCTCCCGGAGGAAGCTCGCCTGGGCCCCAAGCCTTTTGACATTTCGGCGAAGTTGTAAAACCTGGCTGTTCACCCAGGCCTTTGGGGAGTGGGGGGGGAAGGTGGGTTAGTATCTCCCCTTACCCGTATTTGTCTTTCCCTGGTCCTGTTTTTTGAATGTTTTAATTGTTTTTAGATGTATTTTATATTTGTGTTTGTGTTTTTTGGTCTGTAAGCTGCCCCAAGCTGTTTTAGGAGGGGTGGGGTAGAAATTTGATTAAATAAATAAATAACCTGAGACTGGCCTAGGGGTGCAAAATTCCTAAGTCCAGTCCTGCCTATAAAACTGAGTTTTCAGGAACCCCAAAGGGGTTATTGACAACTTGTATCCTCTTATTTCATTCACCGTGTCTCCAACCCTTTTCCAAAATGTCTTGATCTTGGGGCATGTCCCACCACGTATGATAAAATCCTCTCAACGGACTACACTTCCAGCACTTACCTATTCCTGACCCATAAACATGTTTAATTTTAAATAGAGTTGATACTATGGATAGAGAACTTTTAATTAGTTTTCTTTAATCATCATATATAGGGGAATCTTTTCCTTCCTAAGGACTACTTTAAAATTGGTACAGTCTCAGAGAACTGCATAAAGGTTGGGGTGGGTGGTTTTGAGGGGGGTGGCTCAGGAAAAAAGGGTCCAGATCATGGATCTGTGCCATTGATCCATTCGTTAGCCTTGTATGCATGCTCTCATCTCAGCTGTCTTCCCCTGGAGTCAGATCCAGGAACCAGAAATGGGCCAAATAAAAGCTAGCTGTGGGCTTCATTTACAAATATGGATGAGGCCCATTGTTCCAGAAAACCTTTGTCTTTATCCTTGATTTCTGATCATATGGCTTGTAGGCAGTAGAGACAAAGTAGTTAAGTGATCTCTTTTATTGGACCAGCTCCAGTTGGTGAAAGCATGCAAGCTTTCGAACCTCACAGGATCATTCGTCAGGCAAGTCGGCATTGCAACTGTAGGTCCTGTAAAAGATATTGCTATACTACTTTGTCTCTATGGCCTATATTTGGGACCAACCTAGCAACCTTCCTTTCTCTACACACGTTTGTAGTCCATCTTATAAGTGTAGTTTTCCCTGTATATGAACTTTCAAGCTTGCTTTATAATAGCCTCTTGGAAATATTCTAAAGGACTTTATCCTGAATATGCAGAACTTTGCAGAAAGGAAATTTGAGCCTTATTCTCCCCATTGGTAAGATTCATAAACACACTAAATTTGTTTTCAGCTTAAATGAAAAAGTTAGTAATAGCATTAAGGGGACAGACAAGCCCAGTAAGTTAGCACATCTTTGACAGCCATACTCTTAACTTAGGTTTAAGAAATAATATTGCCTCCCGTCATGTCCTCTAAACAGATCTAGACTTCTGTTCTTAAATAGTTGGAAATCATCATGAAACTGGATGACTTTTTATTTGTTGACTAAAGAGGTGATAGATCACTAACTCTGTTTTCATTACACAAAAGATGAAGACAAAAAAACAACCTTAAGACTCATTCACTTTTTTCAACAATCTTTAGCCTTATTTGGGGTGGAAAGGCATCCAGCTAGTGCCAGGTAAAGGAGCCCCCCCTGTGGCAGGAGTTGTGTAAAAAAGTTAGAAATTGTCTCTTGGGTTCCAAGGGTTAAGATCCACCTTTCTCCTTAGTATTACCTTTTCCTTTAAGATAGTGGCAGGCTGTTCAGGTTATGAAATACAAGATACAGCTTGTTCTCTCAAAGTGTACCATTGAAGGAAATGGTTTGTGTAACATTCTCAGAATCATTGAGTACATTGTCTAGACAGCGTGAATGGATAAGACTTAGGTACTGGGTTTCGAAACTGAGCATCCTAGAAGGTGGACAGAGGAATCAATTGGCCTGGTTTCCTTTTGCAGCTTTGTGTCCCTGTGGTACAGCACAAAGAAGTTGTAACAATGGTGTAAGTAGCCTGAGCAAGATTAGCCAGTGTAGAGGCAATGGCGGGGGGGAAGGGGGTAGAGCCACTGGAATGGCTTCTGTACAGGCTTTAAACCAAAGTATGGAGGGAGGAGAATATGTTCTTCCTCTTCACAGACTACACAGCTCTCATGCTGCTCCAGGCAGGTGCACTGAAAGCATCTCAATATATTCTATCCACTTCCTCTCTTCATCACCTGGACTCCAGCTAGGGCAGTGTGGCTAAGATACAGGTAACATGTTAGCACAACTGGGGTGTGTCTACTCTCCAACGATCCCTGTTTTCTGGCAAGAGGGATTGGGCCAATGCCCACCTGCCTTTGGGTCAGGCGAACATCAACCCACCTCACTCTTGGTGAGCGCAGCAGGGCTAGACCTGGGGTGTCGACTTCCTGCTTCCATCTTCTATGGTGGCCGAGAAAATAGCAGTGGTCCTTGTTCATTGCCTCTGCTGGCTTCTAGACCGTATTAACTTGATCTTCAAGTAACAAAGGTGGCTCTTGTTTGACTGCCATGTACGATCAATCTAGGATCTATCATTGCATAACATGCTAACTTGCATTAACTAAAGCAAATATCCCAAGCCACCTCCCAAAAAACCAAGAAATTAACTAAAGCAAAAAACGTAACAGTTTAAAAAGACACTTAAATGTACAAGAGTTNATCTTTTTCAAACTTTGTGGATATGATGGTCCTCACAACTTACAGCCATGGTTAAATTTTCAGAAAGGTAGGTAAAGCGGTTTCCTCAAAATCGGGGCTTTAGCAGTCCCCTGTTTATAACTAACAGTGGCTGTATATTTAAGTTTCAGGCAGCTACCGCTGCCTGAAAAGAAAGAGCAGCTGGCAGCCCGATGAGGCAACTCCCAGAAAACAAGGATTTTTTTCTGTATAAGTTCAAATATGCTGAGTAATAATTGCAAGTAACAGATGTGTGTAACTAAGATACCAGTATAATCTCCAGAAATTGGGAGGTAGTGTGCTCCCAGTTATGATGTACCAGGACCCCACATTTCTCCATGGGCTGGCAGCTGGCTAAATTCTACTCTAAGATCTGTGCAACTCTGTTCTCAGTAGCATCTCATGAAATACTGGTTTCTTTTTAAGCTGCATCCTATTCGTGGAACTAGTGAAAATAGTTCTCTCCTCCAGATGTCTCCCTCAAAAACCACCATTTCCATGACTCCTATAAAAATGCTGCCACTTTAATGGGTGGAAGATTATGCCCATCCTAAAGTGAATAGCTCCGCTTACATTTGCACCCTGAGTGTTAGACAAAAGTGGTTGGGACAGTTAATGATGTCTGTCTGAAATGGTTAATTACATATGCATGTTAAATTGCCTCTAAAGTTCACTTATAATATAAAATAGTATAAGGCATACTTGTATCTTCCCTACCCTTTCATATTAGTTCCCTGGTTTGTAACTATTTTTGCCATTAGGACTACATTTTCATAGTGATTCTCCTCCTGAGAGCTATTTTACTGCAAATGCAATAAGAATACAAACCCCAAGGCTTACTCCAGCTTTGCGTATGTTACCGCATAGCGGAAAGTCGCCTCTGGATGACACTTTCGGTCTAATCCCACCCTTCAAAAGTAACCGAGCCGCCAGCCTTTATGGAGGCAAAAAACCTCCGTCGATTTATGCACCAAAACATCAGAAAAAATGAGTTTCCTAGGCCTTTGGGTCCAATCATTCTTATCTGATCACCGTCTTCTCCTGCACTTAATCCCCCAATAAGAGGCTGACACACTTCTTTCAACTTAGTGTGCTTGTATTAATAGGGGCCAAGGCCTCCAAAAGGTCTCTGTGGGGCAAGGAGAAAGCACAGTTAGGAGCTTCTTTGTGCAGAGATGTAGAAGCAAATCATTACTTTGCTTAGACAATAAACGTTTAGCAAAGGCTTGCTTTTCTGACAAACCCTAATGCATTTTTAATAATGCAAGAACTTTTAATCTTTGGTTTGTTTTTTTCTTAAACAGTTGTACAACTTTGGAGAAACAGTTTCTGTAGTTTTCTGGACAGATACCTGGAAACCAGAAAGTTTTTTTGACAAAATCCAGAGGAACAGGCAAAATGGAATGCATACGTTATGCTTACTAGGTAAGAAATAGCTGTGCATAGTTGTTGCATTTAGTTGCTAGTTCTCTGGCTGGCAGCCCAGTGCCGGGTATTAAACAAATGAATTGGCAAATGCATTGATATCTAAAGAATATTCCTTCAGGAGAATGTACTGAAAGTTACATCCTGTGTATTCAGAATGTGTTAGCTATATTCCATTTCATTGTGGCCTGAAATTTCTAAAGGATAGTCACAGAAGTCCCCAAATAACTTATATTTTTACAATTCAGGGAGTAGAAAATGATATGGTTGTTGGGATTCAGCATACCTTTTTAGAAAAATGATTTCCTGCTCCAGGTGGCAGATTAGATTGCAGTAATTAGCAAGAGAGGTCATTGTTTGATATTTTCATCGGAGGTCAACGCCATCCGGGTATGAATAATCTAATTGTGAAACGGTGGAAATGTGACTAAGGATACGGTTTTCATCTTGAAAAGTACACAGATGTATAGGAAAATTATACTTGCATCTTATTAAAGCTACTGCCAGATGAGAATTTAAAATAGACTGATTATAAATTAGTGTTGCCCTTACAGTCTGCCACTTGTCTGTCTTCTAGAGCCTGAGCTTGAGAACACAAATTATTTAAACACAAATGCATACATACATTCGGGCATTTAAATTTATTTTAATTAACATTTTAACTCTGTCCTTCCCCAAAGGTTCAGGGCAGCTTACAAAAAACATTTAAAGTACAATTTACCAAAGAGGGTTGGCTATCCCTGCCTGCCAAATGCCTGGTCAAGCAAGGTCTTACATCTCTGGAAAATGAGCCGGCTAGGGCTCAGGCAGACTTCCACAGGGAGGGAGTTCCATAACTCTGGGGCAACCACTAAGAACGCCTGTGTGCCCTTGTGGTAAAAACTTTGCGGGCAGTTGGTAACCACAAGAGGGTGCCTCTGGCCAACCTCCAAGGCTGCCTGCAACAGAACATAGGGGAAGAGGCGGTCCTTAAGATAAATGGCTTGGGTCCAGGGTGTTTGTTTAAATTTCTTAGCCTGCCCTTCCCACCAAAGGCAGCTCAGGGTAGCTTACAATATTAGAATGCAAAGAATACACTTAACAATCCATAAATATAAAAAACATAACACCCCAACCCCCCTACCTCCTGACACACCCTTGTAAACAATACTGTTTTACACTGACTCCTAAAGACACTCCAGCCCAGCCATGAACTAACAGAAGGAGTTCTACAGCTGTGGGGTGACAGCGAAGAATGCCCTCCTCATCGTGGAGGCCAAATTAAAAGCTGGTACCTCCAGACAGGTGTCCCCAACCGACTGCAGAGGCCGCGATGGGACATGGTAGGCCACATGATCTGCCAGATAAGCGAGTCACAAGCTGTTTAGGGCTTTAAAAGGTCGAGCCCAGCACCTTGAATTGTGCTCAGAAGACAATAGGCAACCAGTGCAGATTTCGGAGTACTGATGTTATGTGCTCTCAGCAACCCGTCCCTGTAAGAAGCCTGGCCACCACGTTCTGCACCAGCTGCAGTTTCCGAACAGTCTTCAAGGGCAGTCCCACATAGAGTGCATTGCCGTAGTCTGGCCAATGAAGGCATGGATGATGGTTGCCAGATCTGAATCAGATAGAAAAGGCTGCAGCCTTCTTACCAGATGGAGTTGGTGAAAAGCACCCTGGCCATCGCTGCCTTCTGAAATCCAGGTGCAGCAGTGGGTCCAGGAGCACTCCAAGGCTGCAAACCGGAGTGACATGGGGGGCTGGACCCTAGGTCCCAATCTCCCCAATTCACAAATCCGGCCAACCATCATCACCTCAGTCTTGTCGTTAGGATTCAACCTGTTGACACGCCCGCAGCCAGGCAACGGGTAAGCACCGAGACCACAGGACCTGGGTCAAATGAAAAGGGGTGTGTGTGTGGTCAGCATATTGATGGAAATCCACACCAAATCTCCAAATGATCTCACCCAGCAGCTTCATATACACATTGAACAGGAGCAGGCACAAGATGGAACCCTGCAGTATCCACAAGGGAGCCCCCGAGGGGACGATGAGGCACTACCCATCTCCACTTTCTAGGGTCTCCCAGCCAGGAATGAGTGGAGCTACTTAAGGATGGTCCCGCACACCTCGGCCAGGTCCCGCAGATGTGTCATCAACCCCCCCATGCCATGATCAACTGTGTCAAAGGCCGCCAAAAGATCTAACAGAATCAACAGGATACAATGTCCTCTATTTCCAAGTGTAGATAGTCAACTAAAGTCGTAAGTGCACTCTCGGTGCCATGCCCGGGATGAAAACATGACTGACAAGGGTCCAGGAATCCAATAGCACTGAAATGTGCCCAGAGCTACAAGGCAACTTCCCTAAAAAGGTTAGAGACAGGGAGATAACTGGCAGGAGAGTCCTCAAGAAGAGATGGGTTCTTGAGCAGAGCACGGATGGCCAGTTTTGAAGACACCAGGCACCTTGCCCTCCTGAACTGAGGCAATGACAACCCCAGTCAGAAATGTGTCTCCCAGCTGGCTTTCACCAGCCATGATGGGCATGGATCTAATTCACAACTGGTCGCCTGCACCCGTCCATGCACACCCTCTGCACTGTCTCTTATACACATCTAGATGTGTATAAGAGACAGGTCCTAATCGCCCCAAGGACATCCTCTGCATCAGTGGACGAGATTAATTGAAGCTGATCCAAGTAAGCCAGACAAGAATGAGCCTCCTTGACCCCAAACTGACTCTGCATCTAAAGGAATAGTGCCCAAGTTGAGCCAAATACGAACGACTCTGTCAAAGTATGTGGCAAACTAGTCATAGCAGACAGACTCCAGGTGGAGGCAGCCAGATTTTAATAAGCTATTCACCACATGGAAGAGCTCTGCTGGACAGCACTTTGCAGAAGCTATGGCAGCAATGAAGAAATCTTTCTTTGCTGCCGCTGCAGCCACATTTTGGCCTAAATGGGACAATTCACAAAAGATACAAATGTGCTTAAGCTTCCTGTCCATAATCCAGCAACTCATTGCATTTAGGTCGACTGTTTCACCTATGTGGGACCACAGCGGATTGGCCTAGGTCTGCCTGCATGCATGTAGTGGACATTTTCTTTTGGTATTGGTATTGTGTGCCGAGCCAGGCATTTCTGGTACTTAAATTTGTAATTAAGTGAAAACATGTATGCTGGGGTGGCTGCAAAATCTTGGTGTGGAAATGATTCAAACACAATGGCATGTTCATTTACCCTTTCAAATGTACTAAACGTTGTAGTGTATTCAGAGAGTATAGTCTGATATTGTAACTTGTTTTTAAAGAGACATTAGAAAAACCTTTTCTCCTATATAACTTACTAGATCCGAAGGTGGAGCAGAATATTTTACCTTTTGCTTGGTTATTTTTCACTGTTTTCTTCTATGTGTTGGTTCTTGATAGCTGTAGGAGAGAAGACGACTACTTCTGAATAGTCAGATTTTTCTTGTAAGCAAGACGGACAGGGGACAGTACCTGAAACCACTTTGCTTTTCAACTTTTTTTAAAAAAAAAATGTTATTGAAATTGTAGAAAATTACATCTTTATACAAAAACAAACAAAATACTTAACAACGTTGAAGTTACTCGCTTTTCAACTTATTGCTTTTCAGTGATGAGTAAAAGCAAAATTCAGAAATAGTGTTCATCTGCTTTTGGTCCCAAAGTAATTTGTTTAGCTAACAGCCTTGATATGGCACCTTAAGAAGGTCTGTTTTCAACTTGAAGTCTGCATACTTCATAGTGGGCTGTTTTTTATTAAGTTTGAAAACCTACTTCATCTCATTTAATTACTTTTACAGTTCTTTTCAAGCCTAATCTAGTAGGGATTTAAACTGTGTTGTGTAAATATACCATCTGTGCATTTAGAGGTGTGTACAGCACAGTGATTTAAATCTTCCAAATTCAATTTTGTGGCATAGCACAAAAAAGTCTCCTGAGTTGTATATAATGTAATGCCAAGTGAATAATTTAAGAAACCCCTCAGGAGGAAGCTTAGATGCCTAGGATTTCATAAAAATTGCCAATTTTCTGTATACGGCAAAAAAGCCATTTTTGGGTTTTGAGTTGAGAATTTGATTGAGACATAAGGAACTGCTAATGTGAGGTAGGTTCCTGTGTGGGTGTTAAAACACAGTGTCGTTAGATCAGGCTGCTTTGCCTTTTGATCATAAGGGCCCAGCTGAATCTATAATCCATGAACAAAACATGCAGTAAAATGCATCTGGCTTTAAAAGATGATTTAATTAAATATTTTTCAAACCAGTATTTGGGCATTTTTTCTAGTATTACTAATGCATTCATCACTCTATTACTTAAGTGCTGTTTGAGGCTCTTAATTATCCCAGGCCTGCAAATCAGGTAGATCCAGGAAAAAAATTCCTTAACCTCTCAACATGACATGGTTAATGGGAAATCTCTCCCCAAGGGAATGTGAAGCCTAGAATCGAGTTGGTAAGAGATAAAGAGCTGCTGATGGTGGTGTCCAGAAGAGATGGGTGCCATTCCCAACAACAGCTGGAGCTCATTGTATTTTAAAAACTGGTTGTGAATGACATGCTTATTAAGACTTCTAACCTTAGTGTTTCTGAAGTGCTGTAAGATAAACCTGTACCTATTCCTTTTCCTGCAGATATTAAAGTAAAGGAGCAATCGTTGGAAAATCTGATGAAGTGAGTCACTGCTTTAAAATCAGATGCATAGAAGGGTCTCTGTGTTGCAATGGATACAGTTTGAAAGCTCTTTGTAATGCTGTGTGAGAATCTCACCTGTAACCTTGCCTTCTCTTAGTAAAAGAAATTGAGGCTTAGTCCTGTGCCCATTGTAGCAAAGTCAATCAGACTTAATTGGGACCAGATTCTCACTTCTCAGCATCTGGATGTAGCTACCATGGCTGTAGTCCTCCAATCACATACTCCAGAGTAACTCCATTGAAGCCCATAGGGTAAATGGTTGGAGGAGTATAGCCCATGTCTTTGGTCGTCTGCATAGTGGGTAATTAAGAACACAACCTCTGCTTCAAGTACCTTTTCCATGGGAATGTTTAGGGCAAAGTCCAGTGAGCTCCCTACTTGATGAAATACATCCTTAATTTTAGCTTGTGCGTTTAGCATAGTGTGTCTCCCTGATGTACAGAAGGGCATTAATGTTATGGAATTATATACCAAATTGCACCAAGGAGATAGTATCAATCTTCTGTTCTCTTTTCAAACAAACTAAGCCCCCTTAGAGGAAAATTGCCATTCCTTAACCCCTCTTCAGCTGACAATCTCTCTTGGAAACTGGGCATGGAAAACTCTTGCTTTAAGACATGCTATAACTTGGGCTGAGTTCTGCAGTCAGACAAGACCAACGAGGCTTGCTTACGTTGGAGCTTCATAATATGTGCTTGGATGAATCTGGAATTGGCAAACTAGCACAAAAAGGTTTGCTTGTGAACTGATTATTTCTTATCTGTAATTACCTAACCCTACAGCATTTGGTAGGAAAAAACGAATTCCTTTACATTTGATGACTTTAGCTCTTGCTCTGCCTCCATCTAACTGCAGTAGCAGTGAGTTGTCTCCCCTGAAGTCTTGTCACAAAATATCAGCCAGACCATGTCCTCTTGCAATCAGTGTGTGTAGAGAGAATAGAAGCTACTCTTCTGGGGAGTCATCTCTGCATTTCACAAGCCCTCTCCTGGAAGGAGGGTGGATGGGCTTAAGCACATGCAGTTAGCTACATTCATGTAGTATTCTATGGCTTAGTTCTTCTTGAGGGGATGAGATGAAAGTTAATTGCCTTAGACATGTTTCCAATCAGAGGCAAGAAGATCTTTGAACCACCACGGTACATGTGTGTGAATCAAGCAGCAGAGCAGCTTCTGGCCATTATTCAAAACAGGAAGCTTCAAGGAGAAGAACCAGGTACGTAGTACAAAAGAGCAGTTCAGTTCCCTACCACTGTAGGATAGTACTGGTAGCTCTGGCCTGTTACTCAGCATCAGATATTTCCCAATTTGCAATGGAAAGGTGTTCCTATCAATGGTGTTCTCATGATAATTCATGGTTTGGGGTGCATAGCAGGTACAGCTGAGGCCTATACACAAGCCTTGTTCTCTGATGCTTGCCTGGGGGAGGATACCTAAGCAACTTCAAGAAGAAACATACTAAATCATCTAAAGCAGTCTGGGGGAAAGAGATAAGTATTTTGAAAGGACCAATAAACAAAGCTGCTGTGTGTCTTGTTTTTTTCTGATATGGCTTTTAGCGCTTGGGCTAAAGGGCAACAGCAGATTAAAAATATCCTAACTACTTTCCACCATGGGCACCCTGAAGTAGAAACATTCAGATGTAAAACAAAATTGCTGATTATTCAGATGTAAAGCCTATTTTAATTTCACCAAATCCAGAATAATCCCACAGGTCTAAAGGAGCCACTTAGATTTTTACACTTGTTTAAGCATCACTGAGCCTCTAGCTTTCTCCTACAGTCCATCTAGTTAACACTTAATAAAAATGCAGTGATCAGTTTCTGGATTTCACGAACCAGCTAGAGGAAACCTGGAGGGTGACTGGCTATTAAAGCCTTCATAGAAACATGACACTTTAAAATAATCTAGGTTTATTTATAACCGTTTGTATAAGTTCTCACCTTGGTTATATTTTGGGCAGTCTTACTTTGCAGCTCTCCTAGTGGGAGGAATGTCAAGTCCCAGCTAGGCTACAGCTGTCTGTTACTGGCATTGACTGAAAGAATTAACTTAAACTAGCTCCCAGTTATTGCATACGGACAATTGGCATGCTAGTGCCTGGAAGGAGTGACATAAGCTTCCTGTTTGTCCTGTACTGTACATTTGCCACATCCCATTTTAAGTACTGTAAGTACATTGCTTAATTACTTTAAGAATATACTTTTATTCCAACATGTGGCAAAACTGCTAGCTTCAAAGATTAAAGAAATTCAGGTACTCAACAGGAAGTGGTGGTTTTGTAAACTTTTACAGGGACAAACTAAGTCAAAGGCAGAGGTGAATTTATATGCTCTAAATAACCTTTACACCCAATGTTTTAGCAGAAATTACTGAGAACACAATCTGCGTTGGCTTAGCAAGGATAGGTGCCACAGACCAGAAGATTGCTTCAGGCACCTTACAGCAAATGACCATGGTGGACCTGGGTGACCCTCTGCATTCCATGATCATAACAAGCACTTTGCATCCACTGGAGAGGGACATGCTCAAACTCTTTGCTGTGGATGACTCTAGCTTTACAAACTGATTGATAAAGGAACACTTGAATAAAGAGCCTTTCCACACCTCTGTGTGCTTGTGAAATGTCTGTATAGAGTATACTTGTAAATAAAAGTTGGAAGGAAAGCCAGAGAAATGCTTCTCCAATAAGTATAGATCCCATCTTATGCTACAGTCCTTTGAGGAGCTCTGTAATTCTCACTTAGGGGAAGCCCTGCCCTATCAGCACCATATCAAGGCAGACAGTTCTACACAGTCTAGCAGACAGCAAAGTTTCTCACCGCTCCCAGGCAAGCTTTTAGTCTTGTAAGAGGAGAAGGAATAAATAGGGTAGACCGAGCCTCTCGTGCCTGTTTCTTCCAACTACCTCAAGTGTCAGGAATGCTCCATTCTCCAAAGAATGAAAGTTGGCTTTTTAGGAGGAAAAAAAAAAAACTATGGCTAGGTTATTAGTTAGCTTAGTTCTTAGCTTTTTTTTTACCAAAGCTGGAGCCTTTGAGTTTCTGGCAGCGCTGTCTAAGCACAACAGTTTTAAGCCCCATCCTGTCCCACCACCCACTCCACCATAGATCAGTATGAGAAGTGTATTGCTGGTCTGGGAGAAGATCCCAAGACAAAGTCCTGAAAGGCATGTGTAGCCCTCTCGATAGCATGCAAGGACTGCATGGCTTGGCTCCAGGACATACTGACAAGGAGAGCCTTGCAAGGGAGTAAAGCACAATTAGGGTTGGTGTGGAATGCCAGATTACAGTGCCTGTGGCCCAACAGCAGAACTGATGGGCACCGACTTAATGGTAGGCTATCGGCACAACCGGTGTGCTGTGTGCCACTGCTGGCACCGCACTAACCCACATCGCCGCCTCAGACCAAGGGCAGCAGGAAGAGGAAAAAGGAGTTGGATCTCCACCTTGCTCTTCAGAGTCTTCAACCAGGGAGCCAGCAGTGCGTCAGATCCAGGGCAGTGGAGACTCTTTACTCTGTGGAACGCTGGACCACTTCCAAACTATAGAAGATCTGGGTCTCCATACTACATGGAAGGGCAAGGGACCACTCCCGGTGTAGCTGCTGCCCCCTTTATTGCGGACAAGACCTGTCAGAGGATAGCAATGATTACTACATGCTCTGTGATCTCTGCTATTCTTGCTCAAGAATCTACCCCCACAGCACCAGAATCATGATTCCAGGAATCAACCTTCCGCATGAAAGCATCCTCTATCAGCCCATGGGACCTGACACTCTAGGACAGCCATCTGCCATTGCTGCCTACTCAGTCACTAAGACCCATGTCTCCACCTTTCATCGTTCCTATGGCACTGGTGAGTCCAGCAGCCCCTTTACAGGCTTTGCTGGGCCACCAAGACCCTAAACATACCCCCATCTGTCAGTTCCCCACTCAGATCCAGATACTGCAAAGGATGCTTCCTCCCCTTTGACACTCAGATGAGACCCTACCCAGGGAATTTGTTTGGGACTCAGCAGCCATACTGGCCCCAAAGGATTTTCATTCCAGGTGATGTGAAGAGTGACTACAGCCGTGCCCCAGGTTTTCCTGCATTGAGCAAGGGGTTGGACTAGATGGCCTCTGAGCCGCTGGTTCTAGGTACCAATTGTGTTATCAAAGTGATCCCTGCTGGCCCGGTGTTCAGGATCCTTGGGAGAGGTAATACTGGGCACGTCATGTTACCCATTTTTGAGGCCCTGTTAGAGCCTACAAGCACTGTTTGGGAGTCTCCATCTTCAGCCACACCTGTCTAAGTTAGTAAATGCCCACTTCACCATACCATGAGAAGGGGGATCCATGTTTAAGCATTCAACCCTTAACTCTTGTCCTAGTAGCTGCTACACAGATTTTGATCTGGGGCAATTCAAACATTACCATTGAATAGGGAGGGTCAACATCTTGATGGCCTTGTATATAAGGCCTTCTCGGCTACTCTTCCCCAGAAAGCAACAGGTTACCTTTCTGCAATGTGTGGACATCAGCACTGGCTGTAGACACAAGCTGCTTCTACCACTGACCTTATACAGCCGGCAGCTTTACAGAGGCAGTGCACAACTGGCAGAGTTTCAGTTGACAGCAGTGCACGTTGCAGACTGCTATATGCAGCATGCCCTCCACTATCATGGTGCGACACCACCTGAAAGTAAGTCTAGAAGACCTGCTATTCAATGGCGTTGGTCTCTTTGCTAAGTCCACTGAGGACACGCTTTCCAAAATTAGACACAATGCCAGACTAATTTCAGATGCTTGTTGCTGCCACCAGCCTGTCGCTTCTCTACACCAAGGATCCACAGGCCAAGTCCTTGCTTTGCCCTTCCCCAGGCTAGTACACCTTCATCTGACTTGGATCTTATACACTTTATCCTTGCAGTAACTGTAGCCATGCAGGACAATGCAGACTTCATGCCCGCCTCCAATTTAATGTTGGAATACAAATAAATATTTCAGAGGAACAAAAAAATAGATTCTGATTTCCATCTCCAGGTACATAGTTTATGAAGCCAACACATTGGGATTATTTTTGCCTGGTGCAGAGTAGATGGTTTGTCTCATCCTGCTTGTTTTACCATCCCCTTCCAACTCCTCCCCCTTCTCTTCAAATTCACCAGTCAAATCACAGTGAATCCCAACTTTTAAAAATAAGCTTTATTGTATCAAACATGGCACAAATACCAAAGTAATGTAAGTAGACATTTGCATCAATGTACCAGAGCAAAGCAGTATAGCAATAGAAACAAAACATTTCCAAACCTAAGAAACGCCCCCAAAGAACAAAACCAAGACAATGTTCTATACAAAAAACCCTCAAGAATACTCAAACCAAGCAGAAACACACCAACGAAGGCATAGACCACAGTAAACTCCAATTTTTAAAAAACCCAAACCAGGATGGCATTCCAAGAAGCTGTTTAAAAAGCAAGTCTAAATTTCATTGAGGCAAAGAGGGTTTTTTGCAGTTCATGTCCCAAGCTGTGGAAATAATGTCCCAACACAGGTTCCAAACAGAAAACTCTTCCAGTTTATCCATGGAGTGTATTCACTGCGGAGCTGCAAGACACAGTAAACCAAAGCCAAATTTGCTGGTCTGTCAAGTTAGGGCCCTGAACAGACTTGCATGCAGATGCAGTCGTATGGACCGCTACTAAGCGCAGCTGCTGCCAAGTTGGCTGGCGGGCTAAGATTATTTCACTGTCTGGGAAAATGCCCAAAGAGGCCAGAGCTAGCTGGAAAGGAAGTGCAACTCCCACCACATTTGCGTGCAGCAATAGCCCTACACGGTCTCGGCCCCTCATACCTTAGGGACCGCCTCGCCCTCCGCGTCCCAGAGCGGCTCCTGCGGTCCATCGGGGGTGCCTTCCTGGAGGTCCCCCGTGTTAAGCGGGGGGCCACAATGGAGAGGGCATTCTCGGTAGTGGGGCCGCGGCTTTGGAACTCCCTTCCGGAGGAAGCTCGCCTGGCCCCTAGCCTGTTAACATTCCGGCAAAATTGTAAGACCTGGCTNCCAGGCCTTTGGGAGGGAGGGTGAGTGGGGTGGGGGTTTTTAGCTCCCCCACCTATTTTTGGCTATTTTTGGTTTTTAGAGTGTTTGTCTAGCCCTGTTAATTAATTATTTTTATAATCTTTATGGTTATTTTAAAGTGTTTTTATTGTATTTTTAAAAATTGTTGGAAGCCGCCCCGAGCTGCATGGCAGGAGGGGCGGGGTAAAAGTTCATAAATAAATAAAATAAAAATAAAGTTAAAGGCAGAACCACTCTCCATTATAAACAGGTGACCGCTGAAGCCCCAATATTGAGAAAACTGCTTGAGCTAAAGTTCTGAAAGTTTAATCCATGGCTTATATTTGTGGGGACCGTCATGTGCAAAGTTTGAAGAAGATCCAGCAAGAAAATGAAGTTAACTGTTGAAAAGTTAATTGATTTGTGGTCAAAATGCACAGCATCCCAACTATTTTGAATCTACCTCTTCTGCCTCCCCCGACGCATTGAGCCTCCAGACTCCATAGCCTTGGAGCCTGAGATGCCCATCAAGTGCTACTGTAGAACGATAGTGCTTGGTGCAGCCAAAAATAACTTATTAAACATTAAAAAATCAGTTCTGGTGGGTGGTGCATGCAGTCGGGCAGCTGCTGACCGCCTTTTGTGGTGTTAGAAAAAATAGCATGAGGGAAGTTATGAAACACTGCTTTTTAAAATCATGCAACTTTATCAGGAGCCAGCTCTGACAGACTTTAAGCTCGTCAGTTTCATGTCAATTACCCTCTTACTGTACTTTTCACTCTATGAAAAGTTGCATGACTTACTCATTCACTCCATGTGGAGGATTTTGAGCGATCCATATCTCCTCCCCCTGGATGAGTTAAGGCCCCAGACTTCACAGCCTTGGAGTATGCGATGGTGACCAAGTGCCCTCCTTAATGACATCTTTCAGAAGGCAACACTGATATAGGAAGTGTACTCATTGCTTGCTAAGGGAGCTACTGAAGAGGTGCCACCTTCAGTTTCTCAAGGCTTCTAACTTGAGGTAATCTCTCCTTTTTATAGTGCCCAAAAGGGATACTGTCTCCATCCTATCTTATCTTGAGATAAACTAATTTGTTCAAAAACTTAAATCCAAGTTACTTTATCCAACATACTACCGCTATTACAAAAAGACTCATGGCTCACCTCTCGCGATCTCATTTTAGGTGTCTAGCCACCCTTCCCGCTGTAAATATATGTTTCCTCATAGATGGCAGTCACTTCCAATACACTGTCCTGCCTTTTGGCTCAGTTTTTACCAAATGTGTTGCCACAGTCACTGCAGAAGGATCAGCCTTTCCATACCTAGACGACTGACAGCAGACACAGAAGGTTGACAATGGGAAAACATCACTACCATTGCTCTTCTTGACAAGCTCCGTCTTAGTCAGGGACAAGTCCCTTCTTACACCAGCCAGAGTGATTCCATTAGGGCAGTACCACATACTTACAAAGGAAGGGTTTTCTGAAAGGAGAGGTTCCAGGACAACAGGTGCTTGATATGTTTTTCAATTCTCTGCAATATGCTATCCCATCACAAGCCTTTGCCATTCCAAGGAGACCTGCTTTTGTGCCAGAAAGGACAAGTCCTTTATCACAACATTGAGTCTCTACACATCTAATCCACAACTATAATCAAATCCTATGCTGCAAAGTGGAAGAGATTTGCTATGTGGTGTGAAAAAAAGCAGCCATGATAAAAAAAAAAAAAAGCAACCATCTCTCTGCTTTTACACATCATGCAATCCTTTTTTGCCTAAGTAAACATAAAATACATAAACTGAATACATCATAAAAAACATTCCCACTTGAAGGACTTGCAATGTGTTGTCGCAACCACATTACTCCAATGCTCCGCCTACTGCACTGTCAGTCTTCTGGGCCCAATTCAAGGTGTTGGTTTTGACCTTTAAAGCCTTCAATAGCCTGGGCCCCACCTATTTGCAAGACCACCTCACCCTCCTGATTCTGGATTGACCTCTGCGGTTGGCTGGGGGTGCCCTCCTTGAGGTCCCCCGGGTTTCGACAATGAAGAGGGCATTCTCTGTGGCTGTGGAACTCCCTTCCATTGGAGGCCCACCTGGCCGCAGACCTCCCCTTTCTCCATAGACAGTGTAAGACCTGGCTGTTCCGCAGGGCCTTTGCCAAGGGTGACGGGATGGGTGGGTTGGGCTAAGTTAGGGTGGGGTTTTTATTGTTGGGTTATTTTAGTGTGGGGTTATGTTGAATTTTAAAATTGTGTTTTAAAATGCTGTTAGCCACCCCGAGATGCTTGTGCAGGAGGGGGCAGCATATATATAAATAAATAAATTGGCCTCTTTAAAGGTGCAATTGGCAACTGTATCAGCCTTGTTGGAGCCATTGCAGGGGAAAAAAATCGGTCTTCTCACATCATACTGTACAATCTTTCTAGAAAGGACTAATCAAAACCTTTCCTCAAGGGTGGGGCATGGAGCAGAGTTACAAACATTGTTGGTGGGATTGCTGGAAAATCGTCAACATGGTGGCCGGCACTGTGTTAACATACAAACCAGAAACAGCCCTATTGGGGCGATACCCAGAATAAAAAAAAACATACATCAAAACTCTTGCAAAGTTTTATTCTCGGCAGCACTGAACATCATTGCCAGGCCCTGAAAGTCCAAGGAGGAACTCTCGTATGAAGAATGGGCTAACAGGATTTGGATGATGATCACCATGGAAAACCTGCATGCAGGTCTACAGAACAAGCTTGCCAATTTCAAAGCAACCTGGTCCCCAACTGTACTTGCACTTGAAGGAAAAGAGATGATAAAAGGAGCATCTGACTCTTTGACTACCAGTTCTAAACCCACACCAGATGAACACACTGAAGGAATGAACCTAGATTATTAACATGGACACAAAGGAACACACTTACTGAAGTTAAGGTATGTTCTACTGATATTGGTCTAAGATGGATGATCCAATCCGTGTTAAATCTATGTAAGTGGTCAATACCTTATGTATTTTGACAATAAAAGATTGGTTTTTTAAAAAATCCAAAATCCTTTCCTCCAGTTGCTCTGGTCATGCTGCAATTAAAAATGAATTTGGTTTTTACAACTCTTATGAGCTTTCTATTTGAGCTCATGGCTACTTGTTCTCTTGATTCTCTGTTAGTTCTTACCTCAGTGAGAAAAAAGTGAATGAACTGGAGGTCTTATAGGCCTCTCCTCAGTACAGAATGTTCCACAGGGACAAAGTAGTTCTCCAGATTGATCCTTTTCTTTGTCTTTTCCATTTAAATCAGGTTATTTCACTCCCTGTATTCTTCAAAGACCTCAAGCTTCCTATCTGAGGCAACTCTCCATACGCTTGAACTTAAAAGGGCCTTATCCTTTTATTTGAACCACACCAAGTCTATTAGAGCTAGTAATTCCCTGTTCATTTTGTATGAAGGCCAACATATAGGAATACAGGTTTCATCTCAGAGATGATCAAAACTGATTCTACAAATAAATGCATCCACACATGGTACGCAATCACAAGAAAAAGAAGCCCGCCAAAGGCTGAAAGCCTACTCAAGCTGTGGCAACTTGAATAATGCGTTTCAGACATGCACCCATCTTGGACATTTGTATGGCATCCACTTGAGCCTCTATACATTTTCCAAGCATAACCCTCTGGACCTGGTTGCATGTTCTGACTCAGCATTTGGGAGGGCAGTCCTTTTTGCACTATTTTTATAACGTTTTGCTCCTTGCCCCTCTTCCAGTTTTGAGGGACTGCTTTACAGTCTCCCATAAGTATGTATCACAGAGCTCCTCAAAGAAGAAATGAAAGTTACTTAGCAGTAAGAGAGAGAGCTCTGCCCATTATTCACAGACTGTCAAATTTACTGAAGTTCTATTCTCTCAGGGTTGGAAGGAACTGAAGCAGGAGAGGCTCTGCTGCCTTCTCTCACAAGACTAAAAGCCCACTTTGCGTGGGGAGGCGAGAGCTTTGCCTCCTTCCAGACTGTTCTACACAATCTGCCTGGATACTACTGACATCATGGAGCTTTCTGGCTCCAGCTGGGATTCTCATAAGTGAGAATACATGTCTCTGTTATTAGTAAGTAACTTATTTATTGCATCTAAGGAAAATTTTTCACAACTTGGGAAGGAATAATCTTGGGTGACTGAACTGGCTACCACCGGAAATCCCACCGTGTTCAAATGGAATGTATACTGAATCTTTCCAAACCCCACTGAAAGGAGCCTTGTCTGTTGCCACCCTACTTCAACACCAGCAGAAGAGGTTCATTACATCCTCAGACAAGCAAGGTAAAGGTAGGGAAGATGTATAGGAAAAGGGCATACCAGCTCTATACTAACCCAACAGCAAGCCATTTTGACTGCTTCAGTCAAATAAGCAGATGGGATTGAGAAAATTTTGAAATCTTTAGCCCACCTACAGCTCCTCCCCTACTTCACTAGCCAACTTACTCTATGCCCAAGTGTGAATTTAGGTACCTTGCAATTCTGAGCTAGCACAAACTTGTAATGAGGAGATAGTGTGCAACAGTACTAAGTGAATGTCAAATTACAAGGGAAAAGTAGGAAAATGAAACTGGTAAGCAGTGCGTGATTACATTTTAAGTCAAATAAACCCCCTAAAGGGAGCACAGAAATTCAGGACTGTGCATGTGTAGAGGTAGGGGGTAAATGTTGACATCAGTTGACCTGACTCAAGCTCTCACATGGATTTTCAAAGACCCTTATGCACTATCACTGTTCAATACACCAAGAACTTCATATGCAAGGTTTAGTTTTATTTTTAAACCAAAGTTTATTGAAAAGGAAACTATTGCATCTTTCTCAAAACAGTGGATTTCAAACATTTTACTTAGACTGTATTAAAGTAGAAAAAGTTCTACGATAAAAATTTACAGTATTGCACTTGGGGCAAGTCACACTGGTTACCCACATTAGCATTTCCAAATCAAATTATCTTTCACAAATTTTACATTGCTCAAGGTGTTTTCGACCCTGCAAGCATTTATCAATAGTTACCCTGATCGCATTCAGCTTTAGTACTTCATGTATGTAGTCAATGGACGGGTAAGGCAAACTATGCAGCTGCCCTGTTGTGTGCTACTCAAAATGATTTTGGCAAAGTTTACATGCGAGATGACCCCTCTCTTAAACAAGATCCCAGCTCATATCACCACACATGCTGCAATGTGTATGTTTTGCATATCTGGGAAATTAGATATGCAGGCCTCATTATACAACACTGTTTCCACCAAGGTCTGTACAGGGCAGGGTTGCCATACAGCTGAAGCTCACCGATGGGATGGTTTATGGAGAATGTTCTTTGCAAATAGCAAAAAGAAGAAATGTTTCAGTTGCCAGAGAAACTGGGTGCACCATTTCACAGAGCTCCACAACAACCTTTGTAGACAATGAAGGTCATCCATGAACAGTCACCATGACACCCTTAAAAGGGCAAAGAGTTAACATAGTATAAGAGGGAAATCAGGAGTTTGCAGACCAAGTGAAGGAGATCAGATCGACTTAAGCCAAGGAGAGTGAGCAGTTGTAAGCACTATACTAACTCAACAGAAATATAACCACCATATTTTGGTTAGAATTCATGTTCTGTTTTACATGAACCACCAGCATTTGGGTTTGGCAAAATCAAGTGGGATAAAAAGTGTTCAGGGAATATAGAATATGGAAGATCTTATACCAGGCTCTTAAAAGTCACTACTGCATCAAATACAATTTAGTAGCTATTCAAAGAAAACAAGAGAAGGTTAATTCAATTAGCAAATGCTACTACTCTAGTAGAGCGCAGTTACTATTTCCTTTAATTCTTCAAAATGTTCTTAGAAAAGCTAGATCACAGATGTGTGCCACACTTAAAAAGTTCTTACTGATCGGACACAGTTCACAGATGTAAAATTTCACATCTATTGGCTGCAACAGTGCATTGCAAAAGGTACTTGCCGGTTTTATTCTGATATTTTTGTACTAGGTAATCACCATAGCATTACAAGCATACAAGATTTATCCATTCCTTATTTGGGGTCCAGACATTTAAACAAAAGCACTGCAGGTTATAAATAGGCCTTTGGAGTCAAACACCTAGGGCCTACTTTCCTCCATCTTATATGCAGCGCAGTTTTAATTCAGTGCAATCTCTTGTACCATCTTCCTCGAGACTAGATTGAGATCACTGGATTCTGATGACCGTTTCATGTCTGGAGTATGAAAACTAACACTAGCCAGGTTCTACGGTAGTTCTACTAGGGTGCAACCCATGTACACTGCAGCCTTGTGAACCTGCCAGCAACAATGAACAGTTTTACCACATAACATGCTAGGAAATAGTTGCTTGCATAAATGGCTGAGGATTTAAGGTGTTACCAAAAATAAAAGAAATCGTTCAGATCAGACCACTTGCTGAAGAGACTCATCAGCTTTGTTCATCTGATAATTTATCATCCTTTGTTCTTATCTGAAAGAGGTTACTCTACATTAGAAGCACAACCACCTTGTTATATTAATGCAAAAAAAATAAATCAATAGTGGACCTTAATGGTCAAGATGCTAGAGGCTAAATTAAGCCACATTGTTTGTAGCCTCCAGCTTGCCTAACCTAGTTGGTAAAAACACCTGAAAAGCTAATTTTGTTTCTAGTATAGAATAGGACTTATAAAAACTTGAAAAGATTGGGCATGCCAATTTGGTTTGATGAATTTGTTGTTACTGACCTCTTTGAAATGCAATTCCGGCCCTGCTCCCCCCCACCCCCCAGTACTTTGAAATGAGCACCATCAAAATAATCATCAGTTTAAGTAACCGCCTACAACCAGATGTGGAAATTATGCATATTGCTAGAAAGATCTCAAATCTCCCTAGTAAGACCATTTCATCTTGATTAAAAGTGAACACACATTCCTGTTTATGGAGCATATGGCTGTTTTGTGTTTGAGAACCTAAGTCTGCAACAGCAATACATTAGTTAAAATATGCCACTGAAGTAACTTTGCGCGCAAAGCTATTTCATTAAAGCTAAGTGTGTTGGAAACTAGTACTGTCTTTTAGTTAAGACCAGTCATATGATAAGCCACTAAACCTTAAAAAATATATATGGAAAAGGCAGTGGCATAGCAAGGCTGTGGTGAGCCTCGACTCATGTTCCAATGATGGGCCCTTCTGAAGACAAAGGGGCGAGGTCTCCAGGGTGGGGGACAGGGCGTAACCTCATGAAGCACTAATACCGCAAGCTTTGACCTCCACCCTCACCGTGGCAGCAACCTTGTCAGGAAGGAATTTAGTTGGGGTTTTTTTGTTTTTTGATTATTATTTTTTTTTAAAAGAGTGGGCTGAGGTGGGGCCAGCATTCCTCCCCTGCCTACTGAGAGCTTCCCACTAGGCAAGGCCCTTTGCAAACAGCCTGAGCACCATTGAGACATTTTCAGAATGGATGGGGGTCGAAATTTTCAGAATGGGTCCCTCCCCCTCTGAAAATTTCCTAACAGCACTTGGTAAAGGGCCTCGGCTCAATTGAGCCCACTCACTCTCTATGATAGCTACATCCATCAGGCAGTTTCCCGCTTCCACAAAGGTCTTTACTTCCACTGGGGTGAATTGCTCTTTACATACATGCTCAATAGAAGTACTAACAATAAATAGCCAAACTGGTCTAACCCAAACAGCAGTATTTTAAAAAGCAAAATTGGAAGCTTCATTAATTCCAAAGCCTAACCCATCAAAGTTCTAAGCCTCCACGGAAGGGTTAATCACAAGCAACTTAAAAGTTGCTGCTTCTGCAGCTTATGTCAAAGGAGTTGCAGTTTTTATTTAAAGTATTGCTTTAAGTAACTGCATGAAGGAACAGCAGATTGTTCCATAAACAAGCCAAAATAAAAGAGGTCACCCTCCAGGATGATACTCTAGTCGTATGACTCCGTAACTCTACAAAAGCAATGGAACCTGACTTACCTTGGGGTTTGAATCACAGCTTGCTAAGAATTTGAGTTCAATCAAAATTTCACACTTCATCTTTATATCACGTGACGGCAACACACAGGCTGCAATTAAGCATCCAACAACATGCCGAGTAAAATCAGATTGGAATAAATATGAATTTACAAGACCTGTAAACCTGGAAGCTGCAACACTAAACTACTCCAGCACTATCAGTTTAGTGCTCAAATAAATCCTCTCCAAGTTCAGCATGTCACCTGCCTATCACAGGGCACATGAGCCTACCTACTATGGCTGCATTGGGAGTATTTAACCAATTTATACCTACTGACTAAGCAGCAGAATAATCTGGACAGCCAGCCAGCAGCAATTTGGATTTTTAAAAATGATTGTTCTTGTCTTGTTTACAAACAACTGTTTGTACATTCAAATGGCCACTTTTACATAAGAGCTAGCATTCATTTCTGACACTGCAACATTTCCTTTTTTATTAGCCAAAACGGAGACTTCCTTTTCTTACGCCACGTTCTAATTCAAAGAAAAGATCCGTGTCAAACTTGAATGCCAAAGATGCATTCTTGACATCTCTGCTACTCAGTCTCCGAGTTCAAACAGAAAACAAGATGACAATTGTTAGGAAAGCTGAATAATAATATGATGGAAGCACTGCACAGTACTGGGTGTAATGGGACTGTCTTCGAATCTGAAGATCCACTGTTAATTTTAAAATAGAATTCCAGAATATGATGAACTAGTGCTTCTGGAAAAACTATTTGGGCTCAGGAGCCTATCAATACTTAAATGTGAAAACATGGGGTATCGGACACAAGCCACACTTATTCTGAAATTGCCATACCGACTTCAATGGGACTACTCCCAAGTAGTGGTCTAAGAGTCAAATCAGATAGATCTTATACAGCACATCCAAAACCTTCCATTCCCAGCTAAAATGAATTTGCCAGGAAGAGCTCATCATCCCAACTGTTGCAACGAGTAAAAGGTAATACCTCTACCTCCCACTTCATCAGCCTGTAAACATTCATTGTAATAACTCCAGACAGTCCTCCTTCCTGCAGGGCCTTGCACAGGGAGCCATCATCTCTCTCCACTCTTCTGTCGGAGGGGATCGTCAACGTACAGTAATTTCTAATTGCTGTAGGAGTACTGAAGTGATGCCAGAGAATGAAATCTAGTGTTTAATTTGCTCAAAATAAAAACGGACAGATTTTGAATATCCAGGCACCTTGAAAATAAGCCTCCCACAATAATTGTACCTGTTAACGTACATTTTAAAAATTAACTCTTGTTAATTGGAGATGTAACAGTATGAGGGAGTCTAACATCTACAATTATTCAAGTACACAATCATACACCACTAGTAAGAATCATACTGTGTACAAGTCATATCCTTAAAAATAATAAACACCGCAATGTTCCATATCTATATAGGCAAATACCTTGTCTGATATAAAGGCACTTTGAAAACCCAATATGGTTTGGTTCATTAAGTTTGCAAAGTGCAAACAACTTTACAAGCGTGTGATATTAAAGAATTCCAACCATTGTGACATTATGTAGAAAAGTGATTTCCAATTTCTGATAACACTGGCTTTCTGGGAATGAGCAGTGGTTCAGCTGCTTCAGTAAAGACATGACCAAGGATGTCTTGGACCAATACCACCAGCTTGGTATCTTGCTGCAGCAAGAAAGGCAGTAAATTAAAAAAATCCACAAAAATAAGAGTTCAGGGGCCATAAAGGTCAAGTCCAAGTAGTCCAGGTCACATCCTTTTAATTTGCACTCCTTAGAAGGGAGGTCCATATGCAGCCAAGAGGCAGCAGGGTCTGTTGGGTCTTGATGTGCTGGGATGGAGGTGGCTCTTCTGAAGAGAATACAATGTTTTCTCATTACAGTACTGGAAAGTTTTGGTCCAAAGAGCACAAGTTAGGATGTTCTCTACATGGCTGCAAATTCAATCTGTACATAAAGTTGTCTCACTCCAGCCTGCAAACATAAAAGGGAAATGCATTAGAGAACTGAACCAGTGTGTGCTAGCACAAGATGACCTGTGCCAGTTCCAGTTATCCCTTAGGTATGGCTGAATGATAACGTCTTGCAATGCTTCTACCACATTTAGGGCACAGCACAGCCCTCTACCATGAAAGTCAATAGGAACTGGGCCATTGACTTTGATGGCTGGAAAGCAATCCCTTAGGCAAGTATCTATCAAGAAAGGAAGCAAAGTTACAGTAAGGAACTGGATAGATTCTATAGGTTTAAGCAGCCCAAATCCTTCATCTGTGGTCCAAAAACCCTCAAGTATATGTCAAAATAAATATATAGTATGAGCTAATTTTTAACCAATGGAAACCTGTTGTCTTTCTTTAATGTAAATGGAGCATAGTGTCCTTTATTAATCCTGAACTACTAATTTTAAAGCTTCATTACTTCTCCTGCAATCCCAAACTTATCAAAATCCAAGATTGCAGACAGTTCAAAAATGTATTTATTTATTCAAAACTTATATCCCGCCCCTCCTGCCCAAAGGCAGCTTGGGGCGGCGAACAACATGCACCAAAAAAAAAAAATCAACATTTTAAAATAAATCTACAAATTTTAAAACAAGTAATAAAAACACACCCTCCCTCCAAAACCCCACCTCCCCCAGTCCCTCGCCAAAAGCCTGGCGGAACAGCCAGGTCTTACACAAACGTCAAAACAGGAGGCTGGGAGCCAACCGAGCCTCCTCCAGGAGTGAATTACACAGCACAGGGGCAGCCACTGAAAAAGATCTCACATCAGTGACCAGCCGTCTCGCCCGGGGAACCTCCAAAAAGGCCCCCACGGACGATCTCGGGTCGTACGGGCACATGGGGAGTGAGACAATCCTGCAGATAGGCAGGGCCCAGGCCGTGAAGGGCTTTGAAGGTCAAAACCAGCACCTTGAAACTAGCCCGGTGCTTTATAGGTAGCCAGTGCAGAGCCCGGAGCACAGGTGTCATGTGCTCCCTGCAGCCCACCCCAGCAAGGAGAAACACATAGCTGTAGCCTGCCCTGTAGTATGAAGAGCTACCTTTTGGCACAATGCAGAGATTTTCTCCATTGAATACGTATACCAAAGTCGCTTTACCCATTCAGTTTCTGTTAAATTTTTTGCTGATTTCCAATTTCTTGCTATGATGTTCAGTCCTGTTAGCGTCATTAGCATGCAGGTTTCTTGATGGTGCTTCATGAGCGGTATTTCCGGATATAGTCCCAACAATGCAGTTTCTGGATGGAACGGTACAGTACGGCCCATGGCTTTTTTCATATTTGACCAGATTGTATGCCAGAGTAGTTGTACTTTGGGGCAGAACACTAGCAGTGTAGGTATGTGCCTTGTTCTCCACATCTCCTCCAGCATTGATCGAGGCCAGAGCCATCTATATTTCTGAAGTGAATTGGGGTTAAAATGTCATCTTAGGGTTACTTTAATTTGGGTTTCTTTGATTTCAAGTGAACGCGCACAATTGTGCATTTGATGTCCTATTGTGTCTGTTTTTTGTTGAATTTTTTCCCTAGATCTTGTTCCCATTTTTCTATGTATGCAGTTGGCTTGCTGGATTCGGTCTCGACCAACGCTCCATAAATTCTTGCTATTAACCCTTTGTTCGTAGTGTGGCTAAATATTTTTCTAATGGAATGGGTTTTCTGGAGTAGTGTTGTACTTTGTTTTTGTCCATGAATACGTTTTTTAGTTTTAAGTATTGTAGGGTATCTATTTTTGGTTTGGTTATTTCTTGTAGTTCTTGTAACGTTGTAAAATGGTTATCCTTGAATAATTGTTCTGCCCTATGTATACTGCATTTGTTTAATGTTTTTCTCAGATCTTTTGCTAGGTTCTCTCTGTTTAGTGTCTGTGCATTTATGGGTGTGTAAGGTGATGCTTCTAGTGATATTTTAATATATTTTTTTAGTTTGATGCCAGTTCTGTATCATAGCGTGTGAGAACGGGTGGTCTATTTTTTTTGTTTTTGCTTTGTCCTGGTTAGTTATTTCCTGCAGATTTGCTTTTCCCAATAACTCTCTATTTCTACCCAGGTGGTGTTAATTGTGGGGTGATACCAGTATCTAAGCGCTCGGAGTGCTGCTGCTTTGAGGTAGGTTTGCACATCTGGCATATTAACACCTCCCTTCTCTTTTCTTCTAATCAGCGTTTTTTTATTAATTCTATGCTTTTTGCTTTTCCATACTGCTTCCAGCATGGCCCATTCACACTGCTTTATGAATTTGGGTGATAGTTGTATTGGGAGGGCCATAGCTTTATAGAGAATTTTGGGTAATGCTATCATTTTGAATAGGTTTATGCTCCCCAACCACGAGGTTTTAAGTCTTTGCTATGTTGCTATCTCATTACGAATTTGGTTTAGTATAGGTGGGAAGTTTGCTTTATATAGTTTTGTATGATCTTTTGTTAGGTTTACTCCTAGGTATTTGAATTGAGACTCCGTAATCGCAAATGGTGTTTGGTCTGCAATGTCTTGAGCGTCTTGTCTGTCTTTTGTAAGTATTAGTGCTTGAGATTTCTGGGGGTTGATTTTATAGCCTGAGATTTTACTAAATTCATTTATGAGCGTGAGCATTTTTGGCACAGTTTTGCGTGGGTTTGTGATGTATATTAGCATGTCATCTGCGAACAGGGATAGTTTGTGTTGCGTTTGTTCTATTTGTATACCTGTGATCTCACGTTCTTGTCTTATAGTGCATGCCAGAAGTTCTAGGGTAATATTAAATAGCAAAGGGGATAGCGGGCAGCCTTGTCTGGTTCCTCTCGTTAAAAAGAATGGGTCTGGTAGTTTGCCATTTATTAGTAGTCGTGATTTTGGGCTTAAGTTGATGGCTTTGATTGCCCTCAAAGTTTTCTTTGATTCCCATCTGCTCTATTACTCTATATAGACACTCCGATTCCGCCCTGTCAAAGACCTTCTCCACATCTACGGACAGTATTAGTGTTTCAGTTTTTTGGGCTGCGTATATCAAATGAACTGTCTTTCTTATGTTATCTAGTCCTAGTCTGTTTGGAATAAACCCTGTTTGATCAGTGTGGATTACCTTCTCAATTATTGCTGCTAATCTATTGGCTAGTGTTTTTGTGAATATTTTGTTGTCTGTATTTAGTAGGGATATTGGCCTATAATTGCTACATTCTTCTATGTCTCTGCCTGGCTTAGGGATTAAAGTAATGACTGCTTCATAAAACGTTGCTGGCATTTTTGGGGTTTGAATGATATCATTGCATGTATTTGTTAAGTGCGGGGTAATGATTTTACTAAATGTCTTACAGAATTCAGCAGGTAGCCCATCTGGCCCACCCACTTTATTTCTTTTAAGGTCTTTAATTGTTTGCTTGATCTAGTTATTTGTTATTGGGGAGTTGAGAAATTTCAATTGGTCTGTGTTACATTTTGGAATATTATATTTATTAATAAATTTTTATTTTTTCAGGATCTGGGTTCGAGGATGTATAGAGCTTCTGGTAGAACTCTATGAATGCTTTTTGTATCTCCTGTTTATTTGTTTTACTTCCATTTTGGAGTTTTATTGTTGGAATCTGTGTTTTTTTCCTTTTGCATTTTGTTAATTGTGCTAAAACTTTCCCTGGTTTATTGCAGTTCTGAAAATAAAAGCTTTTAATTTTTCTTAATTGTTGTGTGTTTTTTTGCGTTTCTATTGTGTCTAATTCACTATGTATTTTTTGTATTTCTACTTGGTTACTTTTGGTGGGGAATTTACTATTTTCTGTTTTCAGGTACTTCAGTTGTGAGAGGAGAGCTTTATTCCTGCCTCTCTGTTTATTTATTTTTGCTTTTATGGCTATAAATTTGCCCCTTACCACCACTTTCATTGCTTCCCAAAGTGTTTGAGGGGATTATACTGATCCTATGTTCATGTCAAAGTACTCTTTAAGGTCTTCCTCGATTTGATTTTTTTAACCACTCGCTTTTTAATATTCCCCTATCTAACTGCCAACTGTAGCCTTCAGGTTGTGTGGATATATTCCAATTAAAGGAGGTGATTAGTGAGTTATGATCTGAAAAAGTTATGGGTATTATCTCACTTTTCGAACATCTATGTAATATGTCTTTTTCTAGTACCAAATGGTCTCTTTTCGTATATGTGTTGTATCTGCTTGAGTGGAATGTGTAACTCCTCGTTTAGGGGTTTAAGGATCTCCAGGCATCTGTGAGGTCATGTTGGGCTAGTGTCTCTGCTATGTGTTTTTGGGGCTATTTAAGTTGTGTTCTGGAGGAATGATCTATTGTTAATGTGGAGTTAAAATCTACTTGTATGATTAGCATTCCCTCTATGTGCTGATTTATTAAGGGTATATATTTCTGGAAGAATTGATGTGTGTTCTCATTCGGGGCATATAAGTTGGCTAATGTTACTAGCTGGTTCTTGATCGTGCCTTTTAGTAATAAGAATCTATCTTTATCCTTTTTTTGTTCTGCTAATTTAAAGTCTGTTGAAGCCATGAATCCTATCAGGACTCCCGCTTTCTTTTTTCTTCCGCATGAGGCGTATGTTTCTCCCATCCCTTTAAACGTAAACCTTCCTAGAGCTTTTTGGATTAGGTGGGTTTCTTGCATAAAGAAAATCCCTATTTCTTGGTCTATGATGAGTTCTGCTACCTTCTTTCTTTTTATAGGGTGGTTTAGGCCCTTAACATTTAGTGAGAGGGCTTTTATGGTTTGATTATTCCTTATTGTTACGGCCATTTGGGTGACTGT
>QEPC01000533.1:517182-530656 GCA_003113815.1 Sphenodon punctatus
TATTTATTAATAAATTTTTATTTTTTCAGGATCTGGGTTCGAGGATGTATAGAGCTTCTGGTAGAACTCTATGAATGCTTTTTGTATCTCCTGTTTATTTGTTTTACTTCCATTTTGGAGTTTTATTGTTGGAATCTGTGTTTTTTTCCTTTTGCATTTTGTTAATTGTGCTAAAACTTTCCCTGGTTTATTGCAGTTCTGAAAATAAAAGCTTTTAATTTTTCTTAATTGTTGTGTGTTTTTTTGCGTTTCTATTGTGTCTAATTCACTATGTATTTTTTGTATTTCTACTTGGTTACTTTTGGTGGGGAATTTACTATTTTCTGTTTTCAGGTACTTCAGTTGTGAGAGGAGAGCTTTATTCCTGCCTCTCTGTTTATTTATTTTTGCTTTTATGGCTATAAATTTGCCCCTTACCACCACTTTCATTGCTTCCCAAAGTGTTTGAGGGGATTATACTGATCCTATGTTCATGTCAAAGTACTCTTTAAGGTCTTCCTCGATTTGATTTTTTTAACCACTCGCTTTTTAATATTCCCCTATCTAACTGCCAACTGTAGCCTTCAGGTTGTGTGGATATATTCCAATTAAAGGAGGTGATTAGTGAGTTATGATCTGAAAAAGTTATGGGTATTATCTCACTTTTCGAACATCTATGTAATATGTCTTTTTCTAGTACCAAATGGTCTCTTTTCGTATATGTGTTGTATCTGCTTGAGTGGAATGTGTAACTCCTCGTTTAGGGGTTTAAGGATCTCCAGGCATCTGTGAGGTCATGTTGGGCTAGTGTCTCTGCTATGTGTTTTTGGGGCTATTTAAGTTGTGTTCTGGAGGAATGATCTATTGTTAATGTGGAGTTAAAATCTACTTGTATGATTAGCATTCCCTCTATGTGCTGATTTATTAAGGGTATATATTTCTGGAAGAATTGATGTGTGTTCTCATTCGGGGCATATAAGTTGGCTAATGTTACTAGCTGGTTCTTGATCGTGCCTTTTAGTAATAAGAATCTATCTTTATCCTTTTTTTGTTCTGCTAATTTAAAGTCTGTTGAAGCCATGAATCCTATCAGGACTCCCGCTTTCTTTTTTCTTCCGCATGAGGCGTATGTTTCTCCCATCCCTTTAAACGTAAACCTTCCTAGAGCTTTTTGGATTAGATGGGTTTCTTGCATAAAGAAAATCCCTATTTCTTGGTCTATGATGAGTTCTGCTACCTTCTTTCTTTTTATAGGGTGGTTTAGGCCCTTAACATTTAGTGAGAGGGCTTTTATGGTTTGATTATTCCTTATTGTTACGGCCATTTGGGTGACTGTTTTGTTTTTTCCCTTTCAGGTGTTATTTTAAGTTGCTCATTGTTAGGTGTTTGGGTGTGGATTACCTGATTTGTGTACGTGAATCTTATTTTTGGTCTTGACAGATTCACAAACAACAAACATAACATTAACAGCGTATACATTAAACATATTAACAGTCTGAAAGATGGCATCTCATGCCTGTTGGAACTTTTATGTTCCATTTTTTCCCCTTGGCATTGGGAGGCTTTTTGGGGTTTCCTGTACATTTTATCTATGTTTCAATCCCCCTCAATGGCCATTTTTTGTTGTTTTCCCTTTTTTGTTAATTGCACTTTTAGAATATATTGATGTAAGCATGTATCGAAGTACATAGTGATGTCATTTCAAACATTTTCTCATAAGTATAAGCATTCAACATTCTAAGACTTTACATCTTTGAACCTTTAAGCCTTTTTACTTTGCAAGTGTGGTCTGCTTGTCATACCCTGTGTTGCTGTCTCATCTGGGTCCTTCTTGATTCTGGTGACCTGGTTTGTAGGCTTGTAAGAAAATTTCTAAGTCTGAAGTATCTTCAAACACCCTTCTTCTACCGTTCCCTAAGATTGCTAGTTTAGCCGGATGCCATAGCCGCAGTTTAAGTCCTCTGTCGTTCAGTTGGGAGTATTATTTTGACCAGGCCTTGCGCCTTGTCATGGTGTCTGGTGCATAATCGGCTTGTATTCTGAACTTGTTGCCTACGTAGTCTAATGGCTGCTTCTTTTTTCTGGCTGCAGTTAAAAGGGCTTCTTTGTCTTTATATTTCAAAAACTTTACTATAATGGCTCTGGGTGGGTCCGAGTCTTTCGGTTTGGGTCTCAACGTCCTGTGGGCTCTTTCTGTCTCCACATTGTGAAGCTGGGGTTGGTCTGGAAAGTTTCCTGGAAGATTCGCATAAGCATGTCATGCATTCCCTCAGCCTCACTGTTTTCTTTAATGCCCATTATGCGAAGGTTGTGTCTGGATCTATTCTCCAGATCCTCACATTTAAATTTAAGCAAGTTCAGAGATTCTTTTATTTTTGCCAGGTCACTGTCTGTATTCAGTGCCTAGTCTTCTAAGTTAGAGACCCTCTCTTCCACCAAGTCCACCCTTTTCCCCATGGTTTCCAGTTTTTTATTTCCCTCCTCCACTGCTTTATTTACTTTCTGAATTTTCTCTAGGACCTCTATTTTGTCTTTTGGGGCTTCTGCCCTGGAGGCTTTTATTTCATTCAGGATTGTGTACATGGTGGCCTGTTCTTCTGCCTCCACGTCTCTTGGTGCGCTGGGGGGGGGACCACCGCCGCCATTTTATCACTCACCCCTGTTCTGTCTTGTATGGCCTCTGCTGCCTGTTTTTGCTGCCAGAGTCAGGTGAGCGGCCCTTTTCCCGTGTTTTTTTGGCTGGGCTCATGCCCCAAACGCTCCTCTAGCCGGTGCTTTTCTTTATTTTTGTTGATGCGGGTTTTTTTGTTGTTTTTTTTTAAAGCGCGTTAGCGGGTCTGCTGAGGGAGCTCGGGATCAGCACGCCCGACTATTTGTGCATGCACATCAGCCCCCCCTCCCAATCTACTCTTTTATATTTTGTTTAGTGAGGAAAGTGGTATCCATTTTTTTCAGCACATTCACCATCATGATATCCAAGAATCTAAGTGCTATTATGCTCAGTTAAAGTGTACATACCTGAGTAAAAATATTATGCGTTTGGCTTAGAATCCACTTTGCATCAGCATCAGGAGCTACAAACAATTTCAAAGTCCCTATGTAAACATCAGTACAAAGGGTCCAAAAGTGCGGATCATGTAAACTGTAAACTCCTTGCAACTGCTGAACCTGAAATACAAAAAAAAAAAAAAAAAGATTTTAAAATAATTTCTGGTAACGATTCAATTTTCAGAGAAATACATGAACGTACACGTTTTCTGCTTTTGAGAAACGGGAAATAGAAGAGAGTAGGAGTGTGCTTTTTTGTGATACCTCATCTGTGATGGCCATCTCTACATACAGTAGTTATGAGACGGCAATAGTGAGCTGCTGCAACTAGTAAAAGGATGCCTTATCATCAGCCTTTAAACATTCATTGTAATACTCCAGGTCACCCTCCTATCACAATGTAACCTTTTAGCTTTACAATAGAGCTAGGCAGTTCAAGCAAATCTCTTGCATAGCTGTTATTCCAGGAAAAATATGTTCACGCTGAAGCACATAAAATCAATTCAAGAAATAAAATTATGACCAGGCTTATATGGTATGAAGAACTTTGAATTTCAGAGTATGGGGAGTCCAAGTTTGTTATTGTTTGGTTTAGGGCCATTTGAGAGAGGTTTGCATATAAAGAAACGGATTTCAGGAGTCTACTGCAGAGGGCAAACATTCCAAATGCAGATTGCTCATTCGTTATGTAGTTAGGCCTTAAGTTCAAATGACCTGAAATATGAGAGCTCACCCTCTGATAGCACGGAGGCAAAGCATTTTCCAGGGAAGGAGGAGTGCGCTGCATCAGAATTCCAATGGATTTTCTTAAAAGTGGAACAACACTGAAAGAGCAAACAAAATGTTACTTTCAATCACATCTCCCATTAAACAAGATCCCCATTACCTAGACTAGCCCTGAGAGAATTTGTGTATTTAGATTTTTATCCCACCTTACCCACAAACCATGGGCTAAGAATGGGTTATAAATAAAGCCAAAACATATGAAGAGAAATCAATAACACCAAATAAAACTCATCTCCACACCCCTAATCCATCTCCAGCCACTGAAATCCTGCTTAAACAAGGATGCTTTACATTGTTTCCTGAAAACGCACAGGCTCAAACTCTGGCAGACCACCCCCCCACCCCCCGAGAGCAGAGTGGCCACTGACAACCATCTGCCACTCCCAGGTTACCAAGGAGACCTGATATAGCTATGGGAGGAGGCGGTCCCTCCCTATCATGTGCGGGTCTAGTCTGTTTTTAAAAACATGACGTAATAGAGATTCCCCAGATTCCGCCGAATATTCCACTGCCTAGATATCCCATTAGAAAATTCTTCCAAAATTCTTTAGGCTAAACTTTTTTCCTTTATGTATTATCTACAAGTATATTACATGTTTAAAAACAAATCAATCTTTTTTCTAGGCTGAACGTTCCCAGTTTCTTCAACAGCTTTTCACATGTCTTTCTTTTATCCCTGTTATCACCTTTGCTGCACACTTCTGAACCCTCTTCAGCATCCTTTTCTTAAAGCAAGACACCCAAAACTGGACGCAATACTCTAAATAAGGCCCAACCAGATATTAATGCGGAGCTATGATTCCTCCGAGGTCCACAGGCCATATGCAGCAAGAGTGCCTAGCCTATGTGCACTCCCCATCCTATTAGGGAGGTGTCATCACCGTGAGGGAGGGTTCTGGTAAGATGGATGACATGAACATGATGTGGCTTCATCCACCACCGTAACAAGTTTGATGTGTTCTGGAACTGTGACCTTTTTGAAAATTGGATGTAGACAGAACAGAGCCAGTGTTGTAAAGGGACGCATATGGAGTCATGCTAGTGGTGTTATTGCTGAGGTAAAGAGGCCTTGAAGTCTCAAGAAGTGGAAGTCAGGGTGGGTTGGACAGGAGTGGATGCCCCCAATGAGCTGAACGATGGTAAAGAACCTGTCCTCTGTGAGGAAATCTTTTCCCCACATGGTGTGTGTCAAATCCTATGAAGGGAAGTGTTCTATTGGAGTGAGATGTATCTTCTCTAAGTGTATAATTAGGCCTAAATTAGCCAAAGAGAAATGGTGGCAGCAAGGTCATGACAAAGATGACGCTTAAAGTCTGCCATGAAGCCAGTTGTTCAGATAAGGAAAGACTTGTACACCTGGTCTTCTGAGTTCCGCAGCCATGACAGCAACGAACTTGGTAAACATTTTTGGAGCAGTCGCAAGACCAAAAAGGGCAGAACTGTGTATTGGTAGCGACAGCCACGTACAACTAAAATTTTCTGCGAGAAGTTCAAATAGAAATATGAAAATAAGCATCGTTGAGGTCAAGAAAGGCCAAGCATGAATTTTTCTTCAAAGCAGGGATAATGGATTGCAGCGTGACCATTCTAAAACTAACTTTCACACAAATTTATTAAGTTGTATCAAGTCCAGAATGGGGCGAAGGTCCCTATACCACTTGGGGACCACAAAATATCTGTAGTAGAAGCCAGCATATTGATCAGAAGTCAGGACTTCCACTATCACTCCTTTGATAAGTATGGATTTGATCTCTTCAAGAAGTTTTGCCTCATGAGATAGGTCCCAAAAGAAGGACAGGGGGGAATGGGGGGGGGAGGAGAGAGAGAGAAACTCTTCAAACTGAATGACAGCCATGTTGAATGATCTCTCTGACCCACCCACCAGTGGTGATGCTGGCCCTTCAGGAAAAAAAGGGAGCCAGGTGATTAGAAAAAAAAATAGAAGATTGGTGATGCTCTCGCTTGACCTCAAGGTGACGAAACATGAGATCTGGATTGTTAGCCCATGGACAAACCCGACTGATACCTCTTTCTCAGCTTCATAAACTTTCTGGACTGGGGAAAAGGTTGCTGCTGCGGTAGAAATTGCCTACTATGGATGGAGGAGGATAGGGTTAAAAATCCACGGTCCGGGATAAGGTGATGGAACCAACAGGAGCTCATCCTCCAAGCAGACAGTCTCTATGATGAGAGATCTTGCTGGATGGGAGCATTACCTAGTCACCTCGATTGTGATCCGAATAAAAGGAATGGGGAGGGGATCCAACTCTCCGCTTTTTCTTCTTCTACTTCCTGGGTGCCTCTGAAGGAGCTGTGATGTCCTCCTTAAAGCTGGCTCAGCATCCCATCTGAAATCCTGAGCAGTGCCAGAGGTGGTATGAAGGCTGGGGGCAGTGCCAAGACTGGCACCAGGTGTAGAACCTCCTGAAGCAGCGGCTGCTGGTGACAGTCGCCTGCCTGGAGGCATAGATTACACAGAACCCAGCCTGATGAGGCCCTCATCACCCCCCTGAAAGGCTTTTTTGTAAGGATGTCCCAAAGCCACAGCATGCAGTCCTTTCTCATCCTGGTGAAGAGGAAAGCGGAAGGCTTGCAGGATTTGGTGTTGTAGGAGTCACCCAGACACACCACGCACCTGCTGTGCTGGTCGGTGATAGAGTGGCAGGACACAAGTAATACTATTTATATCTTGATCTTTTTGACATCACTACCATGAAGAGAGTGACAGCCTGGGGCCTGCCAAAGGGCAGGAAGCCCTGAAAAAGGCTAAGAGACAGAAAAATAACTTTTAAAAGATTTGTATTAAATTAATAATTGCTGATGAATGCTTAGAATTAAGAAAGGAGTGCTGTTAAATTGCCCAAGATGGTTGAAAAGAACAGAGCTCTTCCTCCTCCTTTTAACCTCTCCCCTCTAGCAAAATGAAAAGCCTACACAAAGGCAGGGCAGGGTGGAAGTGAGTGCCAAGGTGGAGCCTCAACTTCCTTCTAAATTGTTCCAGGCAGTGTGCCTGGAAACTACTGACAAGAAGGGGGTTTTGGCTGCCTGTGGAGTAGGGAGATACACCCATCATTGAGAATCACAGAGCTCCTCGAAGAACTATAAGTATATATACCAAGAATAACCAAGAGCCAATAAGAAAACTAAGATTCATTGGTATAAAAAATGTCGCAAAAGGCAAACATAAAACCTTAAAAAAAGATGGGATGCAATGTAAAATTTGTAAAGCATGCAGAATGGCTCCTGAAATTGATGCACAAACTGATTTAGCATCACAAATTCTCATCCAAATTTTAATCTTAAAATGTGTTTTAGCCCTCCCAGGAAAGGCAGCACAAGACTGAAATATTAACGTTAGAGGGAAAAGCACTACCCTTTCTTTTGTTTGCACCAGCCTAGTGAACAGAGGTAAATGGAATCGAGCTTCCATCTTGCTAAGCAAAGTAAGGGACAGTCTACGCCCTAAGGAGTTTATTCCCCCACCCCACCCCACCCCCAGTTCACGGTCCTCAAGTCACTTATTCCTGAAGCATTCACAATGATTTCAATAGGACCACACCAGAAAAAATAGTCTGGAGACAGCAGCATAAAGTCAAAGGACAGGAGAAAGCAAGTATACCTCCTATTTTATAATGGTTGTAGAGGGCCAGAGACAATTTGCTCAGGGTCACACAGGAAGTCTGGCAGAGCCAGGAACTGAACTGAGATCTCCCCAGTTCTAGGTCAAAGTCAACCATTCTTCCTCTTATTTACATGATTGCTCAGCATGGCAGCAAGTCAGAATGAGAAGATGCATGTCCTGCCGAGTCCTGAGCAAGCAAGAGATGGTTTGGAGAAGCTTTCACAACCCCCCTAAGCATGCCAGAAAGCCACAAACCTCCCCTTTCTCCTGCCTTCCACATATTTTTCCTTCGCTCAAATTTGCTTCCCAAGGTCAGACTGCAGAGTTTATCAAAGAAAGTGCTTGAATCTTTGTCACTCAGACACACACAGATAGTCAAGCAAGAGTAACAGTTTGGGGATCTAGTAAGGAATCCTGAAACTATGCCCTAGATCTTATATGGAAGAAATGAAATGGATAAATCATATGGTAAAAAATTGTTCTGAACCAAGATAAGTTTCTACAGCAATTACAATAGCCAAACTGCACAAGATGTGAACACATCCTTGCTCTTCTCTAGCTGAGGAGATATTTGATGATGTAAGGGGGAGAGAATCATAGAACAAACATCGGTAGGGACCAGTCCAGCCATAATTAAATAACTTGTCAGAAGCAACACACTTAGAATATTCCTAAAGTTAACAGACCAGTGACCTCAACTGAACTCTAGCAGTGAACATATGGAATCAGTTAAAGGTCCTCCTGGTGATAACCGTCAAAATGAAAATTCATTGCACCAGGCTACAGCAGAAAAATTTCACCAGATTAAAATATTTTACAGCTGACTAACGAATTCACAACTTAAGGGTTATACTGAGAGTTCACAGGATCTTAACATATGCCAAGTAGATGGTGCCAAGACCCCAAACAGGATCTTCATAACGTTAGCTAGTCTGACTCTGAACAATATTCAGAAACTCCAGGCAACTGCAAGTCTTGGGATGCACATCATACTATTTAAAAATGAAGATTTGTGTATTTTAAGTGTAACTGGCATTTTTAGATCAATTGACACATGCTTTGGCAGCAACAACATTCAAACCTAAGCCTATTTCATTAGTAAACATCAATCAAAGAATGCAATGTTTTATCCTGGTAATCTGTGTCTCACACAAACCACCAAGGTATAGGAATGTTATACCAAGGGTGAATTACCTGGTACCTGAATGAGTGTTTTGCCCCAGGGGACGTATTATCATCCCAGGATGTAATCCGTCCCAAACCACTTATATTCAAGACTCCACGACTCATCCAAAATTAAGCACAGTACAAAAAAGAACGGCAAAAAAGAATTTTCAAATAACAGCATCCTAAAAGTGCACCATAAAGAGGGGGCTGCCCTGAGTGATTGCTGGAGAGAGCTGGGCTGCACAAGTTGCCTGGATCTCCTGCAGCTGTGTGACTCTGCTTCTCCTCCCCCAGGTAACACCATAAAAAGGGGGCTACCCTGAGGGCGGTGGCCAAAGGGCGAAGAGTCATTGGTGTGGCGTTTGCAGGTGGAGGCAATCACCCTATTGTAAGCCACTGTTGCAAGCTGCAAAAAGGACATTACCCAGTCATTAGGACAGCTGCTGCCCTGCTGCAAGGATCCCCGAACTGGCGTCGGGGGCTGGGAGGTACATAGGGCTCGTCCCGAGGGGGGTGGACAGACCTCTGCCCTGAGGATTTTTTGCTCCCCCTCCTCCGGCAATCAGAGGGGGTGGCGCTGGTGGTCCCCCCTGCCAGGAGGAACCTTTGTGTGGGAGGGGATAAGCTTTTGGGCATGACCTTTAGCCTCCGCTGGCCCCCTTTGGTCCCACCTATTGTAGCGGGACGGGTGTTTATTGGGGCAGAGTGGTGGGGGTGGTTGTGGGAAAGGGGTGTGAGTGGGGGGGAGATGGGTTTGGTTGGTGGGTGGAGGGGTTATGTATCCCTCCCCCAATGTACGTGGGGGGGGGGGGGGGGGGNACACAAAGGCAGGGCAGGGTGGAAGTGAGTGCCAAGGTGGAGCCTCAACTTCCTTCTAAATTGTTCCAGGCAGTGTGCCTGGAAACTACTGACAAGAAGGGGGTTTTGGCTGCCTGTGGAGTAGGGAGATACACCCATCATTGAGAATCACAGAGCTCCTCGAAGAACTATAAGTATATATACCAAGAATAAGCAAGAGTCAATAAGAAAACTAAGATTCATTGGTATAAAAAATGTTGCAAAAGGCAAACATAAAACCTTAAAAAAAGATGGGATGCAATGTAAAATTTGTAAAGCATGCAGAATGGCTCCTGAAATTGATGCACAAACTGATTTAGCATCACGAATTCTCATCCAAATTTTAATCTTAAAATGTGTTTTAGCCCTCCCAGGAAAGGCAGCACAAGACTGAAATATTAACGTTAGAGGGAAAAGCACTACCCTTTCTTTTGTTTGCACCAGCCTAGTGAACAGAGGTAAATGGAATCGAGCTTCCATCTTGCTAAGCAAAGTAAGGGACAGTCTACGCCCTAAAGAGTTTATTACCCCACCCCACCCCCAGTTCACGGTCCTCAAGTCACTTATTCCTGAAGCATTCACAATGATTTCAATAGGACCACACCAGAAAAAATAGTCTGGAGACAGCAGCATAAAGTCAAAGGACAGGAGAAAGCAAGTATACCTCCTATTTTATAATGGTTGTAGAGGGCCAGAGACAATTTGCTCAGGGTCACACAGGAAGTCTGGCAGAGCCAGGAACTGAACTGAGATCTCCCCAGTTCTAGGTCAAAGTCAACCATTCTTCCTCTTATTTACATGCTTGCTCAGCATGGCAGCAAGTCAGAATGAGAAGATGCATGTCCTGCCGAGTCCTGAGCAAGCAAGAGATGGTTTGGAGAAGCTTTCACAACCCCCCTAAGCATGCCAGAAAGCCACAAACCTCCCCTTTCTCCTGCCTTCCACATATTTTTCCTTCGCTCAAATTTGCTTCCCAAGGTCAGACTGCAGAGTTTATCAAAGAAAGTGCTTGAATCTTTGTCACTCAGACACACACAGATAGTCAAGCAAGAGTAACAGTTTGGGGATCTAGTAAGGAATCCTGAAACTATGCCCTAGATCTTATATGGAAGAAATGAAATGGATAAATCATATGGTAAAAAATTGTTCTGAACCAAGGTAAGTTTCTACAGCAATTACAATAGCCAAACTGCACAAGATGTGAACACATCCTTGCTCTTCTCTAGCTGAGGAGATATTTGATGATGTAAGGGGGAGAGAATCATAGAACAAACATCGGTAGGGACCAGTCCAGCCATAATTAAATAACTTGTCAGAAGCAACACACTTAGAATATTCCTAAAGTTAACAGACCAGTGACCTCAACTGAACTCTAGCAGTGAACATATGGAATCAGTTAAAGGTCCTCCTGGTGATAACCGTCAAAATGAAAATTCATTGCACCAGGCTACAGCAGAAAAATTTCACCAGATTAAAATATTTTACAGCTGACTAACGAATTCACAACTTAAGGGTTATACTGAGAGTTCACAGGATCTTAACATATGCCAAGTAGATGGTGCCAAGACCCCAAACAGGATCTTCATAACGTTAGCTAGTCTGACTCTGAACAATATTCAGAAATTCCAGGCAACTGCAAGTCTTGGGATGCACATCATACTATTTAAAACTGAAGATTTGTGTATTTTAAGTGTAACTGGCATTTTTAGATCAATTGACACATGCTTTGGCAGCAACAACATTCAAACCTAAGCCTATTTCATTAGTAAACATCAATCCAAGAATGCAATGTTTTATCCTGGTAATCTGTGTGTCACACAAACCACCAAGGTATAGGAATGTTATACCAAGGGTGAATTACCTGGTACCTGAATGAGTGTTTTGCCCCAGGGGACGTATTATCATCCCAGGATGTAATCCGTCCCAAACCACTTAGACTCCACGACTCATCCAAAATTAAGCACAGTACAAAAAAGAACGGCAAAAAAGAATTTTCAAAGAACAGCATCCTAAAAGTGCACCATAAAGAGGGGGCTGCCCTGAGTGATTGCTGGAGAGAGCTGGGCTGCACAAGTTGCCTGGATCTCCTGCAGCTGTGTGACTCTGCTTCTCCTCCCCCAGGTAACACCATAAAAAGGGGGCTACCCTGAGGGCGGTGGCCAAAGGGCGAAGAGTCATTGGTGTGGCGTTTGCAGGTGGAGGCAATCACCCTATTGTAAGCCACTGTTGCAAGCTGCAAAAAGGACATTACCCAGTCATTAGGACAGCTGCTGCCCTGCTGCAAGGATCCCCGAACTGGCGTCGGGGGCTGGGAGGTACATAGGGCTCGTCCCGAGGGGGGTGGACAGACCTCTGCCCTGAGGATTTTTTGCTCCCCCTCCTCCGGCAATCAGAGGGGGTGGCGCTGGTGGTCCCCCCTGCCAGGAGGAACCTTTGTGTGGGAGGGGATAAGCTTTTGGGCATGACCTTTAGCCTCCGCTGGCCCCCTTTGGTCCCACCTATTGTAGCGGGACGGGTGTTTATTGGGGCAGAGTGGTGGGGGTGGTTGTGGGAAAGGGGTGTGAGTGGGGGGGAGATGGGTTTGGTTGGTGGGTGGAGGGGTTATGTATCCCTCCCCCAATGGAGGGGGGAGGAGGGAGACTGGGTTGGGACTGTTCCCCCGGTGTGAGAGGGGTGTGAGACCGGACAGGGGTGGAGGGTTGGTTTCTGTGTGAGAGGGGGATATAGAAGGTGGGGGGGGGCAGGCAACATCAATGAGGAGGGACAGATGCTTGGTGCTGGTCCCCTTCATTAGTCCCCCAGACAGGTAATGCAGTGATCGAGAAAGGGGGGTGGGTGGGTGTCCGGGACTGCTGCTGGTGCTGAATGCAAAGTTGGTTAGTAATAAATCTTCAATGATCTGGGAGTTGATCCTGGATCAATCAGCTGACCTTGTGTGTATTACAGAGACCTGGCTGGACACTGAGTAGGGGCCAATTTTGGCTAACTTTGTTTATTTATTTATTTATAAAAAATTTACCCCGCCCCTCCTCCCACGCAGCTCGGGGCGACTTCCAACAAGTTTTTATAAAATACAATAAAAAACAATCTGTACAGCACCAGCCTAGACCAGAGGGGCGGGGACGCGGTGTAGCTGTTATTTTTAAGGACACTTGGTCCATGAGGAGGTATCCAGTGCAGACCATTTTGGCCATGGAGGGGATCCATCGGGTGATCAATCTGGCTGGAGACAGATTGGGGCTGCTGCTCATATACCCTGCACCTACCGGTGGTGAGGCCCCTGCTCAAGAAACCATATCTTGACATTGACTCCCCGGCCAGCTATTGGCCAGTCTCTAACCTTCCCTTTTTAGGGAAGGTTATTGAACAGGTGGTGGCTAGGCAGCTTTAGGGGCATCTAGATCGTGTCAGTTTCCTTGATCCCTCGGCAGTCTGGTTTTCATCCTGGGTTTGGTACAGAGACTGCGCTTGTAGCTTTGGTTGATGACCTGCGCCATGAATTAGACCGGGGCAGATGTTCTATTTTAATTCTATTAGATCTGTTGGCTGCATTCGATATAGTTAACCACGAGATGTTGGTGGCTCGGCTGTGGGACTGGACCAGGGTGGAAGGAATTGTTCTTGAATGGTTTTGCTCGTTCCTGGCTGGGAGAACTCAGCGTGCGGTTCTCGGGGAATGTACTTCACGTCTCTGGTGTGACAATAAGAACTGCATACGGCTGAAGATGAACAACAAGGCCAAACAACAAACTGGCAATGAACTACGAAACTGGAACACAGAGGGAACAAGATATGACAAACCGGCCCGACCTAATCTCTATCAGGATGACCAGACCAGACCAGACCAGACAGAGGGTGAATCAATGCAAGCTGGAATAAGTGGGACAAAGGAAAAAGCTGAACCTTGTCCAGCAACAGCACAAAAGATAACACCCATCTGCAAACTATAAGAGAATAGTGAATAGAGAGCAAAATTGGAAGCTCTCCCCACCGGTGCTACCAACGAAAGACTAGTCAAGCTCTCCCCATCACCTC
>QEPC01000533.1:532430-545135 GCA_003113815.1 Sphenodon punctatus
CCCCCCCCACTCTCTCAGACTAACAGTGGATTATCTGCTTCTCAGCTTTGTAGAACAGTGAAATTTAGGAGCTTATCTTTACTGCTGTTCAGAACTTTCTTGCATGATTCACCCCATAGCTCCAGAATGGAGGGCACTTTCACATGTTACACCTGGGAGGAAGAGAAACTTCTGTGATGGCAATTGCAGCTCTATTTTCACAGGAATTAGCACACATAGGAACACTTGCACATGACTGGGTCCTCCAATGTAGCTTTTACAATGGCAGGTGCTCTCAGGGGATAAACGCAGAATAGAATAGTGCATTCTTACAAGCACTAGTTCCCATGAGAATATGGCTGCGATTGCCATCACGGAAGTTTCCCAACCTCCCATGTAACATGTGAAAGTGGCCTGAGTAATAACTGAGTAAATGTTACCTCAGGGTGTGATGCACAGAAAATTCAGAGATACCACAACTGACCTACTTTAAGGCTTTAAAAGATCTAATTCTGAAGCACGTAACAGGAGAGAATGTAATCCTCAAATGGAGTACAGGATCAGATTCAAGAGGTAACTATAACCAAGTTGCTCAGTAAGTAATTAAGTTCAGCATCCCCGTAAGAAGGGAAAGTGTCAAAAAACTATGTTACATTTAACTTCAAAAAGGAAAGCTACACAAGAACTGGGGACACTTGTTAGAAGGAAACGCAAAGTAGCAGCTATAAACTCAAGCGTGTTCAAGCTGCATGGAGGCTACCTTAAAAATACCATAACCCCCAGTTCAGAATAAATGTGTACTCTAAATTTAAAAAGATACAGCAGTAATTGAATTTTCACTTTTCACATTCGACTGAGCTCTCTGTTTACAGCAGGCCACCTGTTCAAGAACAAGGAAGTTCAGTTATTGTCAGGGAAAAGATTTTCATACTTGTACTCAAAGTCTCCAAACCCTATAATGTATACTAAGAAAGCCTCATTTCACACTATTTTTTTTTTCCGACTTCACACCTCTACCAGTCTACATGAAATCCTGTCTAGAAACAGGAAACCAAGCACGGCTTATGAAGTCAAAGTGTGCTAAGTAGGCAAACTCCCCACTGCAAACAACACATTTTTTCTGACACATCCAGCCCATACAGTTTCATGGCATGAATTTCAGCTTAAACACTTACATCAAAAATCAACATGAGTTGTTGACTTGCATACGAAAGCCTTTCTAGTAAAGCAATAAAGCCAAAATGATGCTCGTTTTGGATGCACACAATTGAGTCTACCATATATATGCATATCAGTGCAAAGAATATAATACTTAGGGCAATGCTAGTGTCAAGTGTGTTGTAAAACTGTCTGATTTTAATCCTAACCCTGAAATGTAATTAATTTCTAAAAACAAATTTGCAACTAAAGTAACATTGCATACCTCTGCCCCTTAAAATACTCAATCTCTTGAACGGAAAATATTTCAAATCCATTTCGAAGTATCATGACAATTCAGAACCAGTCGAGAATCACATTTTGTGTCAACCATAAGGAGGCGGGGTGGGGTGGGGGGGTGAGTTATGTTTTCCCAATTCTAGGAATAAAGACACAGCCTAGTCAAGATACCAACCTAATTCACACCAAAATACACTCTTCATTCCTATCATTTATTTTTACCCCTAAAATAAGCACATTTTCTGTGTTGCCTTTAGAAACCTCATGACAATTTGAATTGCACCATATTACTAGATTTTTAAAAAGTCATTGTTGTGCAACAAAACTACATTGCGTTATACAGAAGTTACATGACATTAACCTGGCAACAAGCCAAGACAACATGAAAATGCACTTGATCCAAGGGCACCACTCATTAAATTTAGTTCTCAATTTCAATTAAATTGTATGGTTTAAACACCAAGTTGACTTACATATGTTAGAGATCTTTAAAAAGTAATCCCAAAAAAGTAGTTTGCCTTCATTATCTACGAAAATGAGTAAAGAACTCTAGATTAGAGGGGCACACATTTAGTAGAAATCAGTGTTGAATTGCTGCTATATTTGCTGAAGCACCATCTGAAAGCCTGTTTGAAGATAATACTCTCAAATGGCAATTTGACATTTGAGTACAGTGACAGACTTGAGTACACCAAGTGCTCAAGTATAAAGTTTGTTTCTAAGTGCAAAGATTTGGGGTTATGCTACAAATGGCTCAGATTTCAGAGAATTTGAAACGTACTCAAACACAAAAGGAAACACCTACAGCTCCAGTCCAAACAGATGCACCTGTTGTCTCAAATGACAAACCCTAATAATTAAAACTTCCCTCGGGAAACTCAACTGTGACACAGACTACCACCACAAACATTCATTCAAAAGTTCGTTGCTCAACACAGAGTGCTTGAATTGCAAGATGATTAAGTGGATGTCCCATTTTTCCTATCAAAATTGAGGTTCAGTATTAGCCGTGAGGGGAAGTGCATCTCATTGTGCATTAATACTATATCAGTAGTTACAAATCTGGGACTTAATAGTTAACAGATAGTTAGAAAAGGTAACCAACTACAACAATTTTGTTTTGTCTGTTTGTAACCTTTAGGTAAGGTAGGTAAAAGACTTGCAACTACAGAGCTACATCAAAGTTCTTATTGTCGGGAGCTGGGAGTGAACGACAGGGAACAGATCGCCCCATTGTGACCTGCTGGGTACTTCTTCCACAAGACCAAGATTGGCCATTGTCAGAGACAGGTGCTGGGCTCAATGGACAATGAGTCTGACCCAGTATGTCACTTACGTTAATTCACAGCAGTTAACATATTATTGCTTACAAAGTACATAGAATACTGTCATTTTTAGATATGTGACATAGAATACTTTTCGTTAATCGTATACTTGTATGCAAGAAAAAATGGATGATCCCTGTAGAGGCAGGAATACATGGCTGTCATGGGTGGAGGATAATATTAGATTGTGGGGGTTTTCCAAAGAACACTTAGCCATGAGGTCACCTCAGGAACTTAGACGGCTCTTGAGACAACGTGCCTATGACATCAAGCTACAAAGAGCAAGGTCTGAGGCTTCGCTCTCTAAAATTGCCTCCTGGTACAAGTTCTGGCTTCCAGAATGTGCCAGTTCCCGCTACCTGTAGACCTTATTGGTCCCAGCCCATAAGAAGGCTTTCACAGGTCTGCAGATGAAGACTGTTAAAACAGCAGTGGTGCAGGGACGTATTCAGGGGACTAGCCACACAGATAGATTATGTATTTGCAGACAGGGTTCTGTGGAAGATGTGGCCCACTATTTATTATTTTGCCCTCTTTATATTCTGCCCTCAGTATAATCCCCGTAGAGGATTGTATAAAACCTTGAATGTGGACCCTATGAGGCCATCTAGGCAACAGCTGAGCTTCCTATTGAAGGATGCTAAAGATGGTGACGAAGGCTGTACATCATTTGCGGTTTCAGCTGCTAAGATTCAAGCCCAGATTCAAGACCATTAAGTAGTTTTATATCAGTATTTGGTTGGCCCCATGTACAAAGAGGCTTTATGGGTACTCTGGCTATTTTTAAGTTGTTACTGAAATGTGGTTTTATATTTTGTATGTTGCCTACAACGTTGCTGTTCTTATGATTTTCTATTGCCATGGCCTGAAGACTAGTGCAATAAAATTGAATATATATATTTAAACCATATACTTGTACAAAGGTTTGCAACCCAAGACAGACCTGGGGGGAAAATCCAGTTGGTCTTCAAATATACCAGTCACAAGTCCAAATTCTTCATATTTTTGCAGGTCTTACTTTATGTTCCACATGAAGACACCACTTTTTTGGTATTAAAATAGGTTTCTTGACTCAAGATGCCAATTTCCTTTTGCAGGCTTCCCCCCAGCCCCCATAAGACTGGTTTGTCATCTCTCCTACTTAGCACTATTTTACTAGAGCAACCCAGGCCGGTTTTCCTTTTATTTAATTTATTTAAACAGTTTTCTATCCCACCCCTCCTGCTCCAGGCAGCCCGGGGCAGCTCACATCGTAAAACCACATAAAATCCATAATACAAAAGAGAAGGAAAATAGAACCAAACCCCACCCCCACCCCATCTCCCTCACCAAAAGCCAGGCGGAACAGCCAGGTCTTACACATACGGCGGAAGGAAGGGAGATCTGGGGCAAGGAGGGAGTTACACAGCTTAGGTGCGGAAACCAAGAATGCCCTCTCCACAGTGGCCCCGTGGGTCACATGGGGGACCTCGAGAAGGGCGCTCCCGAAGGACCGCAGAGGTCACTCCAGGCCATAGGTAGTGAGGTGATCCTGCAGGTAAGTTGGGCCAAGGCCACATAGGGCTTTATTAGTCAAAACCAACACCTTGAATCAGGCCTAGAAGACTATCGGCAGCCAGTGCAGAGTCTGGAGCACCGGTGTAATATGATCATGGTGACTCGACCTCACAAGGAGAAGGACCGCTGCATTCTGCACTAGCTGCAGGTTCCAAACTGTCACCATGGGTAGCCCCATGTAGAGCATGTTGCAATAGTCCAATCTCGAGGTAATGAAAAGCATGGACGACAGTAGCCAGGTCACTATCAAACATACAGCCGAAGTCGTTGCACCAGATGTAATCAGCGGAATGCACTCCTCGCCACAGCTCCCAGCTGGAGTTCCAGGAGCAGCTGCAGATCAAAGAGCACACCCAGACTGCAATCCTGGAAAGCCAGGGGAGGGTGAATCCCATCAATGACGGAAACCGCCACATCCACTGCCTCACCTCAGTCTTGTGGATTCAACTTCAGTTGGCTTGCTCTCATCCAGTCCACCAAAACAGTTTACGCAAATCTAGTTTTAAGCCTCATAAGCAAGCTTTTCTATACAGATTGATTAAAACTCACATTGCTGTTTAACTTCTCCCACTCAAGATCCTACAGGTTGATTCGTATGCCACTTAGGGCGCTTTCCGACATGCATTAAAGTATACTTATGAATTCAGGTGGTGGGACACACATGCAAATTAGGTGCGGCTTTAACAACATTGGAAAAGCATGTCACGCATGATAGAAGCTTTTCGGTGCATTGACAAATGCGCCTGACCAGATGCAAAATCCAGGTCTGTCAAGCACACTTGTCAGTGCACCGAAAAGCTTAAATCATGCACGGTGCATCTTTCGGATGTTATCAAAGCTGCGCCTAATTTGCATGCATGTTCTGCCTCCTGAACTCGTAAGTACACTTTAATGCATGTCGGAAAACACCCTTAGGTATATACCCAATATTTAGCCAATCCTTCACAGCTAGAAAAGACAGTATTGGATAATACTGTGGAAATATACATACTTCTTGTAGGATGGCAAAATCCCAACTAACAAAGAGGTAAGGAGCTGGCTATGTGTTCCTCTAACAACTATACTCTTGCTTTTCAATAGCAGGCATGCACATATCTGCAAGTAGACAAGTGCTTTGGTATCTCTGCATTTCAATTTTTTTCCCTTCTTCCTCTGTACCTGGCAGCTCTTACTTGATAGTATTTGAGTTGTTTCTAAAGACCCCAGTGAGAAGGAGGAACTCACTGTGCCAGATGAGTATCACACATACAAGTAGATGCAATACTGTACAGAACTTATATTAAGTCTGAAACCAAACACATGAGGAAAGATTGCACAAAAGGTTTGTCTTTTTTTTTAGCCCTATCAAAATCAGCTACTCCACACTGACATGCAAACTAGACTTTGGCTATTTTCTTATAAGTAACATGCAAGCAGCAGCTATTGAGGATAGGGACAGAGCACAGTGGATAACTTCCAGGATGCAGTGGAAGAAAATACTGAAGCTACAACTAGCCATTATTCCTCGTTTTATACCTCTGTTGTAATAAAGACTCTCTCAAAGACTGACCACCAAACCAGAAGATTCAAATCAATCATGACTTCAAGGGTCAACTTCATATGGGTCCACTACATGTTTCACTTGCCAGCACCCCTTGAAGCAGAAGCACAGAAGATTTTTGCTTGAGATTTATGGTTATTTTACATTTAATTTTTGCCTCTGCTGCTTCAAACCAGAGAAGTCAAGACAGAAGTGTGGACTGGTTTATATAGAAGATGTGCCTAACAACAAGTCATGTCTGGCAAAGAAAGACCGACCCTGGGGGACTTTTTACAGTGTCTTGGGCAAGCAAAATAAAACATTTTAATCCAACTCTGATGAGAATCTGCACAAACTTTGCCTGTTACATCATTCTTTCTGAATACGTGTCTGTTCTGTCACCTTTAACAGGAGTCATGCTCTATCCAGACCTTTCCCCTGAATGTACTAAAACCTCTGAATTCTCACCTAATGGTGATGGCAGGCTATTCCTATTCCCAAAAATTACACCAACACAAAGCATAGATGGCAATGAAACTTATTCTCTAGGTTCCTTTTCTCTGCCCCCTTGATTCCCGTCCTCCAGTTGAATGGTAATCTCTCTCTTGCTAAGCATTTGGTATAGTTCAGTACATGCACAAATCTTTGCAAGGCCAAGGTTTAAAGACACAGAATATTAATTACATCTTTCAACAGCATTTCAATAACAACATTGTAGCAGTTTTTCCTTGCTATTAATAGTTATTCTATTTTCTCAGCTACGTTTTAGGTTTATGCATATTACACTATTTCTTGATTAAAGTATTTAAAATTAAAACTAACTTGAGCTTTCAAAGCTGAAAAACCAGTGTTATCCTAATGCCTATGAATTGCATGCAGTCTAAACTTCCTAAAGTAGAATTCACTGGATTTAAGTATGCCTCCATATTTAGTAGCTTAAATTGGTCTTAATTTCAAAAGATGGGCATTCAAACTTAAAAACAAATTCAAGTACCACTACATACTACCATGGATAGTAATCCAACAAGAATTCAGCTGCAGCAGCTCATCCAACGCCTCCGTTAAGCTATAATGCAAACGTTCTCCATTACCATCATGTGCTTGTACTAGGGATATTCTGCCCTCTACTTGGCCCACTGAAGTATTTACCAGAAAAATTCTTCTCAGAATTGTGGCACCTTTGTATAAACTTGGAGAAACAAGCAAAACAAAACACAGAGCTTTCATCTACAATATTAATAAGCAACAATAGTGGGAAGAGTCTTACTGAAGTATGTGGTTCACAGTGTGGATTTTTTTTTTAAAAAAAGAATTCAACATGTTACATTGAAAAAGTAGCCAGGAAGCCTCAGGAGATAAACACAATAGATCAAGCTGTTTTGTATGATGAGTTGGCAGCTTAATTTGGTAAGAATTACATCTTATGCCAACAGGCTGGACTCTGCTGAACTGAGGCCATTCTGCTCCATTTAGTAGCACAGTACATTGGTTTATATAAGCAGCATACACTGCACACAGGGAGAAAGCATCCCACAATGTAGATCAGAAAGACTACTTTGTAGTGCTATGCCAGTAAAACCCAAATACGCAAATTTTACTGGAGTGCAAAAAAACCCCAAAGAATTACTCACAAAGAAAGAGCAACACAACTTGGGTAAGAAACTGCAATGCCATTGATGCAGAATAGATCAGACAGGCAAAAAAAAAAAAGGGGGGGGGATGTTTTATCCATGGAAATTGCTCAAATTAGGACAGTCATAAAAGGTTTTGCTTTTGGATGTATCAACTATGTTCAAGCTATGATTTTATTGTTTTGAGCGTTTGATTATTCATGTCAGTACTTACCTTACTCCTATAAGTAGGGCTATAAGCATTGAACAGATGGGATCTGCTATCATCAGACCATAGTTCTGCATCAGTAGAGCAGATATGATTACACCCACACTTCCAAGAGTGTCTGCAACAATGTGTAAAAACACACCTAGAAAGAGCATTTAAAAATTAGCATGACTGAAAGTTAGCAAATACCTCAACAGTGAACTCCCATTTCAAGTTTTATTAGAACAAGTCACAAGAGTCTGCCAGACTTTGAGCTGACTCGCAACACACCAAGTCAACTAGCATAGAATTTAAACTTATACCTGCAAGGCAAACGCTAAGGCAGAGAAATGTTTATTTTAAATAAGCTGCTGTCACCACCACCACAAAGCAGGGCCATTTGCCAAAAACATCCTTGACTAACATCAGAAGCCTGATGTTTACACCCTACAATAGAATTACCCTCTTAAAAGTCCATCATCCAACATCTGGGCCCATAATACATCAGCCAAGACAAACCTTTGTTTGTGGTGCACAAATACTTTACTAAAGGAGGCCTAAAGGGAAATTTGCCATTAAAGCCATGCAAAGCTTTGTACTGTCATTTATGTTTTGCACACTACAAATCTAGTGTCAGTACAACCAATGCAATAATTTATTTTAAAAAAACAGTTGTGTGAGCAAGTTACACATACATTAGGTCAACAGTCAAGAGGCAATATTTTGTGGCTAAGAAAAGACAGACCTGCAGAGCCCTCTGCTGGCAAACGTTGATATAGTTACCAATAGCTTAAAAACCCCAACACCAATGCCAGAAATATTTCGCTAGGTACATAACCTTTGTATTAGTTTAAGAAAAATTCTCAATAATTCAGGGTAGCTTTTTATTAAGCTTCTCAACATAAACATTCAACTATGGTTACAAGTGATATGACAGTTTAATCTTTTCTGGGCAGTTACAACTGAAGTCTTCCTTTCAAACAGAAAATTAAAGATAAAGTTTAGTCTTTATGTGATTTTACAGAGAATCCCTGGCAACTAACTTCTCAGGAGTGCAACAGAGAAACGCTTTTAAAAAGACATCATACAATATGAAATACACAAACATACATGAATGAGCCAGATACGCAATGCGGGGGAAGGCAGATAAGACGACTGTCTTGCAAATGGTAACACAGACAATTGCAGAGCTATCTTTATGCTACAAAGACATCAGACCGATAACATTGCATACATAAATACTGTTATGTCAGTAACTTTCTTCCTCTCATGTTATGCTTAACCTGAAGTCCTTTAATGGAGACCTCTAAATAAACATGAGAAAACCCTCCAATCTTATCCCTTACACCAATAGGGCACCTCACAAACTACCCATGTATAGAATTGTTTAGTAAAATCGGGCAATTCATTTTCCCCTGAAGATCCCATGTTCAAAGTATGTTCATTGTTGATGCCAGTGATACCAGCTTTGTAAATACTTAGGTGTCCGAGTGGAGCTGGAAGTTGATATACACAAGGGATGAAGCTACACGAGCAGCTGCTGGATCCCCACACAGCAGGGCAAGTGCGGTGAGAACAGGAGACAGTTCTGGAGGAGCCAAGCCAACCAGCCTGGCGGAGCTTCCACCACGGAAAAGGAGGGCCACATCAGGGGCCACACAAACGTACACCCAGCCTGCCGTGCCTCCCTCCCCCAGCCGTGACATGACCACGCACAACAGGCACCGGCGCCCATCGTTCACAGCATGTGGGGTAAGGCTGCTCCATGACACATCATCAGAATTTTTCTGAGAATGCACTGCGTAGCAGGCAGCAGTTCACCCTGCCTGGGGCAGAGGGAATATCTGGCTGCCGCCAGCCACATAAGCCACTGCACTGTGTGGCTCATGTGTCCAGGGAGGGGGGGAAGACTACCCAAGGTGTGGTAGCCTCCCCTCCCTGTCTCATGTAGTCTCACCCAAGAGCTGCTTGGCAACCCAAGGGTTCTGAAACAGATTTTTAGAAGTATTTTGGCTGATGCCCTTTCTGCGTTCTGTTGAGTTTTGACTGGGAATGGCAGCTTCTAATACAGGCAGCTCATTTTTTAAAGCATTCAGAAATGTTCAGGTTTGTTCTACTGAGTTGACTTAATACGCCTAAAGAAAAGATTTTGGCTTCACAAAACCACTCAGTACCCAACAACATCGACGAGATCTGCGTCAGGGCAATGGAGAATAAAATCTGCTTTAAAAAGTGTAAGTCATTTTTGAAGCTCATATAACTGCAAAAGATCAACATAAAACATATCAACATGGGAGAAAGTTTAACGCCTGTGATGTTTCCCCACCACTTTTCCTGCTAGCTACTCCCCTCATAGGGTAAATCCACACGTGACAGCAGCATACCACCAACATGACCTGGGGTCGGTCAGGAACCTAAAGCAAACACAGCCAGGGTCAGCTCAAGTCACTAGCCACACGTGAGTGAGGCTGGGAGAGCTGTCCCGCTGGCCAGTGGCTGCATCAGACATGCCGGTGAATGGCCCCATACCCATGTCGCTCCCAGCACCCTCCCATGATGGGCAACCAGCCAATAATAGCCGCCATGGCGGACCCAAACCAGGCCAGATCACAACAGGACAAAACGAACGTTCTAACCTGCTATGGTTTGCTTTGCCCCATTCACACAAGTCCTAACCCAGGCTGTTACTGGGGTTATATGTGGAGGCGAGAGCCCAGGCTAGCTGCCAACATGACCCGGTCAACATCTTGCAGTCCTAAACCACATGTAACTGGCCTGCCAGGCAAAGTGTGCCACAGCAAGTCTATGTGGCCCACTGTCACATCTGGTTTTACCCATAGTCTTGGGGAACATGATGTCTCAAACTGAAAAAGGGAAATCTGGTTTATTTACCTGGTGAATTTTCTTTCCTATCTGCTGGGGAGACAGGCAGTTCTTACTGGGTTTAGCCCCTCCACTACAGCTAGAGGCAGAATCGAAGTCTTCAATTCACAGCCTAGCGTAGGAGAGGAGCTAACCCTGGCCTGGTTCCCAGAGGCTGTGACTGCCCAAGCTACTACAACGATTCTAACTCCAACACATAATGCACTAACCACAACCCTTCTAACTACAGGAAAACCAAACAAAATAATGTAGAAAGAAAAAAAGGGAAAGAGGAGAAAAAGCCGAGAGGATGACAAACTCCTTCCCTCATCTCCCCCTTCCTCAGAAAGGGTATCTGACTTTAAGAACACAATGCCTTAAAAATCAGACGAACAGGTGTCGTGAGAGTTCACTCCACGAAGGGAAAAAACCCAACAAGGCAGGCTCCACTGCCTGCCTCCCCAGGAGATAAGGAAAATTCACCAAGAAAGTGAACTACATTTTCCTCTCTCCCCAGCCTGTGGAGGCAGGCAGTCCTCACTGGGACATACCCAAGCAGTGCTTCCAAAGCAGGGAGCTCTATCTGCATCTGCCAAAGCTCCCAAAGTTCAACACCACACTCCTGAGAGTTATGGAGTTGACAGCTACCTCAGAACTCTCTGCAACACCCACCATGGAAAGGCAGCTCTGGCTAAGAACCATGTACGAATATTGTAATGATAGGTGAAGGGGCAAAGGGAAGATCAGCACACTGCCTTACAGGTTCTCTATAGAGGCCCCCTGAAGGACTGCATTTATGGCAGCACTCCTAGGGGAGTGAGCAGTGATGCCCTGGGGAACCTTTAAGCCATCTGTATGCCAGGGAAATGCAACCCCGCAGCCACCAAGCCAGGGTGGCAGTCAAGACCTTTTTCCCCTTCTTCCCCTGTGTAAAAGCTATGAACAAGGAAGAACGTATCCTGAAGTCTTTCGTCCTCTTCATGTAAATTTTAAGGGCTCTCCGGACATCTAGCTTTTGCCAAAGTCGTTCCCACTGGTGTGGATTCGGGCAGAATGAGGGCAGCTCTACATTTTCGCTCCTGTGAAAAATAGTGTTCACCTTCATCAGGAAGGCAGGATGTAGGCAAAAGGACACTTTGTCAAAATGGCAGAGCTCTGGGTCGACTGATAACACCCCCAACTCCGAAACTCTCTTCGCTGACGTGATAGCCACCAAAAAGGGTACCTTGCATGACAGGATGCTGAGTGGAACTTCAGTCAAGGGCTCGAACGGCAGACCTTGTAATGCATCAAGGACAAGGTTCAGTCTCCATGACGGAAAGCAATATTTCACCACAGGAGTTATCTTGGAGGTCACTTGCAAGTCAGCTTTCCACAATCTGAGCTATATTATTATTATAAGCATTTATAAAGCGCCAGCAATCTACCTGGTGCTTACAAAGAATAAGATAGACATGGTCCCTGCTCGAGAGCTTACAATCTAAAGATAGGGGGAGGGGAGACAGGGAAGGGGAAAACAGAGGGAGAGACAAGGGATGCGACATTCATGAGGATGCGAGAGATCAGGTACACGTGCTTGGTTACAGTAAATTGGGAGTTTGCAGATAACAGGTGCTTAGCAGGAGTTTGGAAGGGCGGAGCGGAAGAGGTGGGTTTTGAGGACGGACCTGAAGGCGTGGAGGGTGGGGGCAAGGCAGACGAGGGCAGGGAGGGAGAAGGGACAAAGGCGGTTGGGTGAGCAGGGGAGACGTGGGAGGGTGAGGGAGGGGATGGAGGAGGAGCGGAGTGCTCGAGCAGGGGTTTGGATGAAGATCAGGGCAGAGAAGTTGGGGGAGCGAGGTTGTGAAGGGCTTTGTAGGTGAAGTCAAGGAGCTTGTGCAGAATACGCTCGGGAAGAGGGAGCCAGTGGAGAGAGGAGAGGAGAGGCTGCATGTGGTCAAAGCAATGGGCTAGGTGGATGATCCTGGCAGCAGAGTTTTGAACAGAGATGAGGGAAGAAATGTGAGAGCGGGGAAGGCCAGCGAGGAGGAGGTTACAATAGTCGAGGCGTGAGTTGACTAAGGCGTGGATGAGGGTTTTGGCATAGGAGACAGACCGAAAAGGGCAGATCTTGGCAATGTTGTGGAGGGAGAAGCGGCAGGATTTGGCAACGGAGTCAATGTAGGGTTTGACGGTAAGGTGCGAGTCGAAGATGAAGCCCAAGCTGCG
>QEPC01000533.1:545235-559364 GCA_003113815.1 Sphenodon punctatus
CTTCTGCGCAGGGGACAAACCCTGTTCCATCCTTGCCTTTCCCATACGGATAAGCTAAGGGATTTGGAAAGATGGACCTCCCAGAACAGGATGAGACACCTCTAGGCCCCATGTCTTCGCCCTCCCCGCCCCACCACCAAAGCTGTGGAACTAGCAGGGTCACCCCCTCACTGCCCTACAAGTTGGGAGATTCCCCGAGCGCCTCTGGTGAGCAGTTGGTGTCCCAGCCATTGCAGGGGACGCCTTCCCCTACCTTACCGGGGAAAGGGAAGGCACTATGCCCGGGTTCCGCACCAGGGCACTGGGGACCCTCCTAGGCCTGGAGCGCCCCGAACAAGGGCTCCCAGAATCTGAGGGAGAATCCCGTCTCCACCTCCCTTCTCTTCTTTGGCGAGACCAGTGGCACGCTTCGTGCCTGGAGCAGCCAAAACTGGAGGAAGAGGAGCAGGCACCTGACACAGAGGCACATCCCATGGCAGGGCCTGCTGTAGCTTGAGCACCTACAAGCATGTGCCCAGTGTCGAAGCATGTGCATCCATGTCTTTGCCGGTGGTGATGGAAGCCTCCTGGCCTCTTTCCCCCACCCCAATGCTTGACCCTGATGGGGAGCTGGATCCTGACAAGCAGGACCAGGATATTTGCTGAGCCCTGGAGATTCAGTGAGGGGGAACAGGGCACCCCTCCCTGGGGGCTACTCAATGTGCTGTCTCTTATACACATCTAGATGTGTATAAGAGACAGTCCCTAGCCAGGGAAGAATTTGATTTATTTATTTATATTTTAACAATTTGTATCCTGCCCCTCCTGGCCAAATGCAGCTCGGGTAGGGTATAAAAGCATCTGCTAAATAGCGAGTTCCCTTTGCCTCCTCTGGTTGTGTCCACTCTGAATTTAGTAAGGTAAAGACAAGGAAGATGCAGCAGGGAGCTGTCCTGTATCTTGGGACTTAGGACCAAGCTAGCATCGTGGAGGGTGGAGGCAGCGACAGTCCAACATGGACTGCTGCTTTGGTCACGACTGGATCATACAGATCTGTTTGAAAAATCCTAGCACCGGCTTTTGTGACCAGGTCCTGACCTTCCCTGTCTGAAGGTTCCCCATCCTCCTTTCCTTCCTCCCTTGTGGGCTTCTGCGCAGGGGACAAACCCTGTTCCATCCTTGCCTTTCCCATACGGATAAGCTAAGGGATTTGGAAAGATGGACCTCCCAGAACAGGATGAGACACCTCTAGGCCCCATGTCTTCGCCCTCCCCGCCCCACCACCAAAGCTGTGGAACTAGCAGGGTCACCCCCTCACTGCCCTACAAGTTGGGAGATTCCCCGAGCGCCTCTGGTGAGCAGTTGGTGTCCCAGCCATTGCAGGGGACGCCTTCCCCTACCTTACCGGGGAAAGGGAAGGCACTATGCCCGGGTTCCGCACCAGGGCACCTGTCTCTTATACACATCTAGATGTGTATAAGAGACAGGTGTGGCTCATGTGCCCAAGGGAGGGGGGGAAGACTACCCAAGGTGTGGTAGCCTCCCCTCCCTGTCTCATGTAGTCTCACCCAAGAGCTGCTTGGCAACCCAAGGGTTCTGAAACAGATTTTTAGAAGTATTTTAGCTGATGCCCTTTCTGCGTTCTGTTGAGTTTTGACTGGGAATGGCAGCTTCTAATACAGGCAGCTCATTTTTTAAAGCATTCAGAAATGTTCAGGTTTGTTCTACTGAGTTGACTTAATACGCCTAAAGAAAAGATTTTGGCTTCACAAAACCACTCAGTACCCAACAACATCGACGAGATCTGCGTCAGGGCAATGGAGAATAAAATCTGCTTTAAAAAGTGTAAGTCATTTTTGAAGCTCATATAACTGCAAAAGATCAACATAAAACATATCAACATGGGAGACAGTTTAACGCCTGTGATGTTTCCCCACCACTTTTCCTGCTACCTACTCCCCTCATAGGGTAAATCCACACGTGACAGCAGCATACCACCAACATGACCTGGGGTCGGTCAGGAACCTAAAGCAAACACAGCCAGGGTCAGCTCAAGTCACTAGCCACACGTGAGTGAGGCTGGGAGAGCTGTCCCGCTGGCCAGTGGCTGCATCAGACATGCCGGTGAATGGCCCCATACCCATGTCGCTCCCAGCACCCTCCCATGATGGGCAACCAGCCAATAATAGCCGCCATGGCGGACCCAAACCAGGCCAGATCACAACAGGACAAAACGAACATTCTAACCTGCTATGGTTTGCTTTGCCCCGTTCACTCAAGTCCTAACCCAGGCTGTTACTGGGGTTATATGTGGAGGCGAGAGCCCAGGCTAGCTGCCAACATGACCCGGTCAACATCTTGCAGTCCTAAACCACATGTAACTGGCCTGCCAGGCAAAGTGTGCCACAGCAAGTCTATGTGGCCCACTGTCACATCTGGTTTTACCCATAGTCTTGGGGAACATGATGTCTCAAACTGAAAAAGGGAAATCTGGTTTATTTACCTGGTGAATTTTCTTTCCTATCTGCTGGGGAGNAACACTATACAATGCTAAATATAGTATAATTACTTTCATACCTTCTAAAATCTGTTTGCTGGATCCTGTAGTCCCTTCAAGAGCATGATCATCTGTAGAAGCAATATTCGACAAGTTAAGCTACATATTACTTGTCCTTTTAACCTGGTCAATTAACTTTAGATTTTCTTCCTGCAACCTCTTTAAGTGGACCAGACAGCTGTTCATGACGACTTCCACCACTCCAGCTTTCAAATATTGGCTGTACATTAACAGATTGACAGTGATTAAGACACTTCATGATTTTTAACATTCAGTATGTCTACACAATACTCATAATGGAAGTATATAATATAAAAGGTTTCCAACTGATTATTTTATCACAAACCTTGAGATTAATGATTTCTTAAAGCTAAAATAGTCAGAATTTCAGTTTCCATTTTAAAAAGTGTTTCTTTTTCTCATAGTTGAGGAAACATTATTGTAGTTGGCTCTAAATGTTCAAGCCAAGACACAAATGAGAACACTGAGAAGAACTCTGGTACCAATTGATTCTCCTCGTACTGTGCCACCTCTTAGATTTACATATACATCTTCTATCCATTGAAGAAGATGTATATGTACATCTATAAATTTGGAACTGGGATTGAGGGGTTTCCCTATGATTGTTGATTATTTAGGGTTGGCGGATAGCTGCATTACTTTTCACTGCAATCAGAAGGAATAAAACCAAGCAGGAAACCTGGATCTTCAGTATCCTATCCTCCTAGATATTTAACATAGAAGGAAATACCAAACTTACCCGCTTCATATAACCATATCTGCTTGCAATAGGCAGACAGGCAGACAGGTACAAAGGATTAATGTAGTAAACCAATTCTGAAAGTGAATAATGTGGAGGGTATTCAGGATACATCATTGCTTTCTAATCAATTTAACGATTCTTTGCTTTGTCTTTGACGTTTTCCCTTTTTATGTCATGAATTTTTAATTCTTAATGTTTATCAGTCCCAGCTTCACACACATGTACTTTTCGCTTGTCTTCTGTGGCGCTCTCTTTTCTGGACTATTCTTCATAGGGAGTGATACTGCTCTCAACCCCCTTTACTCTCCTCTAAAATCTTGTCTCAAAAAGGAAACAACACTAACAAACGGGACCGTAAACTTATTGGGAGTAAAATAAGCAATTAGTATCTACCACCTCCAGACAATTCTTCCATCTTTGCTGGTTAAAGATATTCTGCAGAAAATCAAAGTGGCACATATCATCAAGACGCAGGGAGCATTCCTTTACCTACTGAAGTCAATGGCAAAAATCCCATTGACTTTAAAAGGCAAAGAATTTTCCTGTCAGTATGAGAATTCGTTTCCAGATACAGACACTTACCATGACAATAATCCTGACTGTGAGAGTGTCCATGTCCATGGCTGTGGTCATGAGAGTGTTCATGCTCATGCTTGGAATCATGGCTGTGAGCGTGTCCTCAGTGAGTGTGTCCATGGCTGAGGCCACCATTAAATAGAGAATGACTATGCTCATGTCCTGTAATACAAGGCAATATGCTCAACCTCAATTTAAGCTGTATCACAGCAGCATGTAATATTTTCCTAATTTGAAGACCAATAACTTTCATTCTGAGCCATGGCCTGCCAGACTTGCAATACCATTGTACATCTTCATGCAGGGTATTTCATGGCTCTCAAATATTTCCAATCTGCCATATACCCCACTTGCTTTGTACAGCATGATTTTATACAAGAAAATAATGTAAAGAGGACTGTGCATGCATTTAATTACAATACTCTCCCTTTCTAGCTGAAGTTCTAAACTGTAGTTTATAGGCTACATTTAAAATGCTTTCAGCAAAACAGAGAGCATTATTTACCATGTAGAACTCTCTTCACTTGAAACAGAACTGAATTACAAAAACTTCTGAAATAGGTTTTAATCCTATGTTTATAAAACTCTTTAAAAAGCTCCAAAATAAGTTGTTCCATGTAAGGTCACTTGTTCCCTAATAAAACCATTTCCTTTTGCTTAACAAAAAGTCATTTTATGTATCTGTAAACAGACTGCAAACAGCAGGTACCAGAAAGCAGACTAAAGATTTTCAGGTTTCTCGTTATTTGGCATTTAAGGATGCAGGAAAGTTTAACACTATCCTAGTAGCAGTAAAGGCTGCAGAAATATATTTGCACATCACTTGCTAGGTTGTCAGTAGAAGGCACAGAAGTGCAAAATCCAACCCTTGGATAGGGTGGCATAAGAAGTTACTGGCCACAAAGCAGCCAACAATAGAAAGAAGAGTCAGAATTATACATCATACCAGATCCATGCGAGTGTCCGTGACCTCCATGTTGAAAAACAAATATTCCTATTAGGTTTACAAGGAATCCAAGGATAGAAACAGGAAGAAGTCTTTCATGGTGCACATCAGGAGGCTCTAGTGCTCTCTATAAAAAGAGAGACAGCAAGTTACTATACTATAGTTTATTATCCTTTCGTACTACTAAAGTGGTTTCCAAACTTTTGCCTGTGAGAACGCATTTTGAGAGTTAACTATAATACCATTACTCCAGACAACACCTGAAACATTCAAAGTATATATCAAATATCACTGTGAACACACACATACAGATGGCATGACTCCCCAACTTAGGTTCCAACCCAATGTTTAGGAACTTCTATAGACACATGAAATTGTAGCCACATTATATTTATACTGAATCGCGTAATATCAAAACTACACTTTACCTTTAGGGACATGGCAACATTCAACTTAATGCCATACCAAGGAAGTTTAGATGACTAATACTGGGATTTCATTAAGAGGAACAGCTTGATTTCCCAGGTTTTGAGAAAACCTAATACCTGCTCTCCCCTTATAAAGAAGGGAGAAGAGCTAGCCTGTCAATTGGACATAGTTGGAACACCCATCCATGCTGCAATTCCCAGATTAGGACTTCCAATGTGGATGGACTCAGGTGGGGGTTGGTGGGAGAGGGGTGCCCAATGTGTTCTTCCCTAGATGACGATACACATTGGGCCCACCCTGTGAAGGTAAGAGGGTAGCTGGCAGATGAGAGTTCACTCCAAGAACCTTTATCGCCAATTAATCCTGGATTAAAACTGGGGGAGGGAAATCACCAAAAGTCTCCTGGACACAACCAAGATACTTTGACAATTTGTACTGCATATTTACTTACTGCAAACCTGCAAACTGTTTAGCTCACCAGAATCTTTTATTTATTATTCATTTATTATAACATTTGTATGCCTCCCCCTCCTGTTAAAAGTATCTCGGGGCGACAACATATTAAAACAGATTTTAAAACTGTTCATTTATTATAACATTTGTATGCCTCCCCCTCCTGTTAAAAGTATCTCGGGGCGACAACATATTAAAACAGATTTTAAAACAACAAGTAGTTAAAAACCCCACAATAAAACAAATTACCCCCTACCCCACCCTAATTAAGGTGGGGGATTCCCCATCCACCCAATGCTGGTGATGTATTTCCAGTTGTCCACTATTTAGATGTATAGCCACTCCAGCGGCGGCTCCCCCTGCAGAGAGTTTGGGCGGGTGCCCCCCCCAAAGCACTGCAGGGGCCACCGGCGCCAAAACTGTTTTTCTTTTTTTAAAAAAAACCCGCTGCTGCTTATGACAGCTACAGCAGCCTCTGAGCTGCTGCAGAGGCTGCTGTAGCTGTCACTGTGTACTTCTCCCTTCGGGGACCCACCCACACTGGGAGTGGGTCCCCAAAGGGACAAAAAGGGCTCAGCTGCTCAGTCGCCCAAAGCGTTTTCCTATGGAAAACGCGATTTGGCCGGCTGAACTCCTCCATCCACAGCACACATGGGACGTGCTGTGGAGGGAGGAGCAAAGCCTTTCCATTGCGCTCAATGGGCGCAATGGAAGATCTCGCCAAGGCGGTCTGAGTCAAGTACCTTCTCCAGCCCATTCTATGTGGATTTTCTTTTCTGTTTGTAAAAGGCAGAGATTTGCATTCACTGCGTTTCCCCCATTGCTGCCACTGGGGCAACGCTATGAATGTGGGTCCCAGGTAATTTCCCAGGGAAGCTGCAGTTATTGCAGAATGTGGCGGACCATCTCCTGACGGGCCACAGGGAGCATATAACACCTGTGCTCCAAGCACTGCACTGGCTTTCTGCTGTCTTCCAGGCTCAATTCAAAGTGCTGGTTTGGACCTTTAAAGCCATTCACAGCTCAGCCTGAGTGATCGCCTCATCCCCTGGGCGGCACCTGTGGCGTCAGGGGGCGCCCTCCTGGAGGTCCTGCATTATTAGCAAGTTCAGATGCACAGAAGGGCGTTCGCGTTGGCTGTGCCATCACTCTGGAATTCCCTCCTGGCGGAGGTTTGCCTTAGCCCAAATATTCTCATCTTCTGATGAAACTGTACGACCAGGCTCTTCTGTCAGGCATTTGGCGAGGGAGGGGAGTGGGTGGGATGGGTTAGGGATTTTATGCACAAGTCAGAGTTAGAGTTTTATTATATTTGTATATTGTTATTCATATTTATGTATTTTATTTATTTATATATATTTATATTGTGATTGTGTTTTTATAGTTGTAAGCCACCCCGAGTCACTTTTGCGAGAGGGGGCAGGGTAAAAATGGAATAATAATAATACTTTTGAATACTCGGTAAAATACCTGGTACTCTGTAAAATACCGAGTATTTTACCAAGCCCTCCAAGTGGCAGGCAGGAAGGGGGGCAGGTGTGGAGGACAGGAAGGGACAGCAAAGCAAACTCACCAAGAGGACACAGCCTGTGGAGCCAAAGACAAGCCAGCTTGCTATCTGCCACCACCTTCAGTGAGGACCCCCAGCACCACACATCTCCTGACTACAGGCTAGGCGATCAGGCCACCATCTTTTCTCTGTAAGCTGGGAAATGTAGTCCAGCATGCTCCCAGAGAGCCAGTGTTCTAATGCTCTCTGGGAGTATGCTAGACTACATTTCCCAGCATGCTCCCAGAGAAAAGATGGTAGTCCGATCTCTTAGTCTGCAGCTACAGATGTGCGGTGCTGGGGGTACTGCACTGGTAGCAAGTGGTAAGCCAGCTCCACAGGCCATGTTATTTGGTGAGTTTGCTTTGCTGCCCCTCTCCTTTCCCTTCCTGCCCACGACATTAGGGGACTTGGGCTTACTCTGTCCTTCCTGCCCGCCATGCCCGATTGTGGACTTACTAAGAAATTGAGTACCATTACTCGGTTTCTGAGTACTCGGTAAAATTGAGTCAAGCACCACAATCCTCTGTAAATATCAAGTAAAATGGACTAAATTTCAGCCCTTTTTTAAAACACCAGAAAGAAATTATCCAAAAAGCTAGCGCAGACACAGAAAAATTCTCTGTATTATACGCAATGCTGCTTCCAGATGGTTCTCAGATCTGGCCAAGTGGCTCTAAATTTGAACATTCACCATCCAACTAAAACAATATTTAAACCAGGGGTGGGGAACCTCAGGCCTGGAAGCCAAACGCAGTCCTCAACAAGTTTGTATGTGGCCCCTTTCCAGTGCCTGGATCTGACTCCTGGCTCTAGTCTCTACCCCCAAGCACTGAAAAACTGAGCTCCAAAGCTCCAAGCAGAGAGGAGGGCATGCACCCAAGGGAAGGACACAGATCCACAGCACAGATTCATGATCTGGACCCTCCTTTTCTTGAATACACCCATTAAGCACCCTTGCCCCCAACCTTTATGTGGCCCTGGGAGCTCACACTAATTTTCAATGTGGCCCCTGGGACAGAAAAGGCTCCCCACCTCTGATTTAGACTATTAAAAACAGAAGTCGCTTTTGCAAATTCTAACACTGGTTCTTCTCAAATTCATTGACTAAAGTGAACCTCTCAGCATACCTCAACACCTTCAGAGAAAATGAAAAATGCCGTGAAGATCAAAAACAGACCATTTACAAAGCCAGCCAATACTTCTGCTCGAACATACCTGCAAAATTAAGAAATGTCAGATGTCAATACACCTGTTCATAAACTGAAAAATCTCTAGCATTTTGAGTTTTGCATTTCAATATGTTTAAGGCAGGACAGAGCCAGGCACTGAAGTATGTGGGGTCTCATTCTAACTATAGAGAGAGATTTTTAAAATGAAGAACTAGAACTGACAAAAGTGTTTAGAATGTCAGTGCTTCCAACTTTTTTCTAAATCCACGTTCCTGAACTCCCTACATCTCCACCCATACTAGACTTCAATGCTATTGGCATTCTGAGAAAAATGAACCTGTAACTCTTAACTCACAGTCAACAGACTTCCCTCACAGAAGTTTTGGCCGAAACTTTGGTAACAGGTGCCTATTTTTGATGTTAATTAAATCTGATCTTCTATGGTCTCTCCTACTAAAGTTAACTTGAGAGGAGTGTATTCATGCTACAGATAAACAAAGTCTTACTGGAAAATGAAGACATTAATTTCCTCTTAGGAATTCGGCTAATGTTTCTAACGGAGTCCAATGTTTCAGTCGCTGAATTTCACAAACACGAATCAATTTCTTGGGATGTATGCAATGATCCAACTTTGTAACATTGATATTAACAAGAACATTAAAGAATCCAAAAAGGAACTTGGCAATAGCCAAGCTTGAAACTAGTAAAGACAGAAGCTGAGCAAACAGCAGCAGATTAATATGTAAATGTGATATTTCATTTTACGTTTTTCATTAATATCAAATCTGCAAATCTTAGTCTTGACTTCCCCAAACCAATAATGTAACATATTACTTAAATGTGTATCTTTTAGCACGTTTTTAGATGTGCCTCCTCTATTCGCAAACTTCTCAATCTGCTCTCAGCAATCCCACGGAGGGGGGGAGCAGTTTAGACATACCTCCCCACATTGGAAGCTGCCCAGCCGCCACTGGAAACAGCAGCTCGAACATTCTTTTTACATCCAGATATGCCAAATCTCAACATTGGGGTCTGACAAATCCAGATCCACAAGAAGGCACAAGCCACCCGGCACTGCTGTTTCGAATGGTGGCTAGGCAACTTCCAGTGCAGGGAAGCACATCTAAACTGACCCCCACCAAGAGATTGCTGAGAGCAAACTGAGAAATCCATGAAGACAGGAGGCACATCTAAATACGGCTTTAAGGACATAGCAGTATTTGCTTACCTAATCCCATGTATTCAAGCTTGGTTTAATATGTCCTTATATTATGAACAGTTAACTTCAGTATTGTTTTTTCAATACCTTACATTAAAATACATTTCTGCATAACCTTATCCATGACAACCAGGTATAACATGCTACCAAAACACTTGTAAAAAAATCTACATTAGTGGCTAAAGTTTCTTACCCATATGAGAAAGCATCATTTGATCTCCACTTTGAAATGACTGAAGCTGCTAATCCAGCTAGTAGAGCAGTACAGTCGAAGAACATATGAAAGGAATCCGATATTAGACCTAAACTAGAAAGGAACAGAAACATTTAAATTGATTTCAGAACTCCCAAATGACACCCATAAGAGTACATTTATATCTAGCATTGAAAGGGTTACAAGAATTCTACCAGCAAAGAATAAGGCTAGACTTTGTGAGGTGTTTGTTTGTTGTTTTTTATGACATCAAGACTATGATCAAAATGATAGATGATTAGAATCTTCAAAACAGCTATGCTGGACCAGACATCTGGACTTGTGGCCCAGCAACTTAGCAAGTGAACAGCACATGGAGCTGCAGAGGCAATCAAGGTGCCCCACACAAAATAGACATGGAATTGTATTCCTGCATCAAGGCCTCATCCTAACCCACAGTACTTAGATATTGGCTTTAACCCCAGAACATAACTTTCACATCCATTCCAAAATTTGGAAGCATTAACAATTTCAATGCAATTCAATTCATTTGTATATCTGGCGTGACCAAGGTCATTGTCCACAATACCAATGTAAGACAGACAACAAAAATAAGAACACAAGTTCATAATACAAGGGACTAAATCAAGTATCATCATAAAAGCCTCAGGGGGTGGGGGTCAACTTAAAGCCCCCACGACCCTGAGAAAAGCATCACTAAATAAACTAAAACAAATGTTAAACTATCAGCAGAAAATGAACAATTAATCAATCATAAACAGCAAGTTATATGGTTACTAGACCCAAACACTAAAAAATAAATAAAATTAAAATAATTGCATAAGTCAATGTCACGGTTCACAGCGCATTGGTAGTTTATGCTCAAGGAACAGCTGACAGAGGTTTATTGACAAAATCGAAAACCTGACAACACTCAAGGTCACCTCTGTCCTCTCATCTGACAAGGCCAGGGCAAGCAACAAGGAATCAATTCTGCCAGGATATTTGGCCAGAAAAGGGCTGAGAAACTCAGACCTGATGTTGTCATAAAGATGGCAACTTCGCAAAACGTGGCCTGTTGTCTCCACTTCCGTGGAGTCAAACAGACATAAGCGCTGGAAGAAGGGCAACCCAGTAAACAGCCCTCCAAGAGTTTGGTGGGTAAAGCGTTAAATCTTGTGGCCATGAAAAGACTTTTCCCTCTGGGGGAGCAGACTAGAGAGCCAGCCCGCCATGCTACCTCTGTCCAGAATTAGTGGGAGAATCCCACCCATATGGGTGGGCCGTGGGGGGGGGGGGGGGGNTTTATTCCAGAACTTGGTCACACAAGCCCAAGCCATATATGTCCAACTTTTTTGGGCTAGCTCCAATCTTATAGCAGCACCAGGACTACCTCTGGGGGCCCCTACCAGGATTCGAAGAAACTTGGATTGAACTGCCTCAAGACTGGCATGTATCAATGGGGCACATAGTTCTGCACGAAATAAAAATTGAGAGCCAACCTTGCAGTTAAAGACATCTAACGCCAGTTTAATTTCTGTTCTCCCATGGCTACCAAAATATTTATAAATTGCAAAGGCTGGTCCCTTCACAGCAGTTAAAGCTCTTTTATGATGTTCAGTCCATAAGCCCAAATGATGGAAATACAGTCCCAGATATTTAAATAGATTCACCTGCTCAATCTGTTTGCCATTCAAGGCCCATTTAAGTAGTCCTCTGTACCTGGCTTTTGTAAAGACAACTATTTTGGTCTTACTATAATTAATCTTGAGGCAACTCAACTCAAGAGGCTGATAGGCCTATAATTGGCCAGGTCCGCATGGGATCCTTTATACATTGGAACAATCACCGCAAGCCTCCAATTGGCTGGAATAATGCCAGAGTTATTGATGGAGGTGAAAAGAGCTGAGAGTAGAGGGGTCCACCATGTACTATAAGCCTTGATGAAATTGATGGAGATTAAATCCCACCCCAGGGCTTTATTGCTTTTAAAGGAGCAGACCAGAGAGGTCACCTCAGAGGCTGAGACTGGAAGCCAGTCAGGCAACAGCTCTCGAGTACCTTCTTTCCTTATCAGATGCAACAATGGAGGTTAGCTCCGCATAGAGATCCTTGTAACGTTCTGTCCATAAATGCAATGGAATATCCGGAAGACCCTGGCGGAAGGACCCCTTGTGCCTAACTGAGCTAGCCTCCAAAATTTTCTCGAGTCCTTGGCCTTAGCTGCCTCAAGGAGCAAAGACCGCTGATGGTCAGTATAGCTGCGCTTTTTCCTCCTAATAAGTTCTTTGTATTCTGCTTTTGCTTTATAATAAGCATCGGGTAACAAAGGCGAATAACTCCGATGATAGTCAAAGTAAACAGCCTATACCTTTTCCTTTGCCCTCCTGCATTCACTGTCGAACCATGCCTGATTCTGGGGATTGCTGGAATTAGGATGGTTAGTAAAGGAACCAATGCATAAAAAAAAAAAAGCCGCAATTGCTGGCAAAGCAGTTCAAAGGCCTCAACCACCCCGGATTCAGAGATGGAGTCAGTAATCAAACCTCTAAAATTAAAGATGTCATCTTTACCTAGCCAGTCCTCTAGGGAACTTACTGGGACCTTGCCCCATCTAACCTGGCAATGTCTCATAGAGGAATTACCAAAGGGATTAAAAAAGCTTAAAGAAGCAGGGATGGAAATCAGTCCCTGGAACTGAAGAGACAGGATTAGGGGGAGATGGTCACTACACTGCGTGCAACCCACCGAGAAAGCTCTCAAAAGTTCTAGGGCATTAGAAGAGACCAAGACGTAATCCACAACACTGGAGCAGTTACGTCCAAGATATGTGAACTCACCCTCCATATCCTGCAAGCATGAACCATTAAGAACGTGGAAGTTATAATCACCAATCATGTTGGCCAGCTTTATCCCAGAAGCATTTATCTTGCGGTCCTTTGATTGTCTTGAATTTAAAGGAGCGGGAGGAGGTAGTTCAGAAAGTTCACAGTATGCGGACAAGACCTCATCATTCTTGCCCATCCTGGCATTGTAATCACCTAGCATAATTAAGAGGCTGTTTGGAAATTTACCCATTAAATACCCCACCAGAGAGTCAATTTTAGACCATAACAAAGAATCATAATGGCTAGAATTATAAAGGAGAACATAGATAAATTGTCTAATTTTTACTGCTTGGACTGGGACTGTTCATTGGGAGCAACAAAAACTTGACATCTCCTTTTCCTGGTCATTCTGACCACTAAATAAAATACAATATATATATAAGAATAATAATTAAAACCCCAAGCAGGGTATTTCAAACACCCCACCAAGAGTAGAAATTAGGTCAAATACAACAGCTCAGCAGACAATCTGGGTCAAATCCAGAGCAGACAAATAATTCCCACCAAGTGGCAACGTCCTACCCCTTCTCGGGGTGTGGCTACAGAAACCTTGGCCCCTGGGTGGTTCACAGTCCAAAATAGGCATGTCCTGAACAATCAGATCCAAAGCAGGCTAATAATGCCCACCAGGTGGCAACGTCCCACCCCTTCTCAGAGTTTGGCTGCGGAAACCTTGTCCCCTGGGTGATTGGGCGGTCCAATTCCTGCTGAAGATTAGACAACACGAACCGTGGCTCCAAGATAATTGAACAATTCCCCCTTCTCGGGGGATGTCGGCAAAGACCTTGTCCTTTGAATAATTAGGAGGTACCGCCCCTTCAGAGTTTGGTGGCAGAAGCCTTGGCCCCCAGTATCAGAGACCTTGCAAGCCAAATGCGCAAAGGCGTGGACATTTGGGGCAGCCCAGCGCCCAGACGGCACCTAAGGCCGCACGCGCACAGCCCTTAGGCGCGCTGCCTCCGGCGCCGCCACGGGCAGCTCCTGCCTTCAAACTGCCCCAGGAGTGAGGCTGCGCCTAGGACGCTGTGCATGGAGCCCAGCGGTGCACTGCCCAGCTGCAACAACAGAATAACTCAACCCCCCGGTACTGGTGTGCTTGTCCGGATGGGCTCCTCGGGTCTGGTCCGGGCGTCACTAGTGCTGCGGGGCTCCCTCTACCTGCTCTCCAATTTCAATGCTCCTTCCTCTCCTTCCTCACTGTCAATAACTATTGATGGAGTCACCATCCTGCCTGTCCCCCAAGCCCGTAGCCTAGGCTTCATCTTTGACTCAGCCCTTTCTTTTAAACCCTACATTGACTCTGTTGCTAAATCCTGTCGCTTCTCCCTCCATAACATTGCTAAGATTCGCCCTTTTCTCTCTGTCTCGTCTGCCAAAACTCTTGTTCATGCTCTGGTCATCTCTC
>QEPC01000533.1:594120-636987 GCA_003113815.1 Sphenodon punctatus
GTGTGGGTGTTTTGGCTTTTACACGGACGCTCAGGTGTTGAACACCCATCTCCACCCACGGAGGGCTCCAGCTCCCTCCCGGCTACTCGGCGGGTGTTGGCGGGTGTCGGAGAGTGGGTCATGCACGCGCTCCCACACACCCATGGACATTTACACAGCCGCTCTCCCACCCATCTGATGGGTGTTTCCGGGTGTTCGTGGGTGGGTGGCATCCGTGTAAAAGTGGCCAAGGACTGATCATAGAAGACGTGGAAAAACTGATCCCCGTCTCTTTCCACCAGAGATTTACATAGATGACATTCAGTAAGTTGGTATTTACAAAGTTATGTTCTAGCCATGAGGCCATATAGAAAGTAGGGCTGGTCAGCAACCAATTCAGTTTATTATCATCTTCCTTATAATTTTTTGTCTAAAAAAAAAAATGATTTGCAAAACATTTGGTTTTCTCTTTTTTTTCTTTTATTACATTATTTTTTATAAAAGGAAAAGAAAATCACTTTGCATTTATGAAAAGGCCACCAGATAATTCTGCATATGTGTACCCTTTTGAAAAATGATGGCAACACTGTTGCTTCCACCATTTTAAAAAAGGGCTTTCTCTGTGTGTGTGTGTGTGTGTGTGTGTGTGTGTGTATTTGCACACACTGATCTGAACTGTACACCCCATTAGAAGGTTGCAATGACACTATAAGCATATCTATCTTCATATCAGATGACCGAACCATGCTTTTCAATATTTGTCAATTGCTGGCAGAAACAGTACATCAGTCCCTTCATCCGCCAAAGTCCTTTTCTTGTAACCTATATTTTGGTCATTTGTATGTAAGTAGATGGAATTTTGCTAGTTCACCAGTCCTGATTAATTAAACAGAACACACTTAACATGCAAATTGTTAAGAGAATTTGCTAAAACAAACACCTTATTATTACAGGTACAAAGTAGTCGGGACAACANGAAGGGTGTTTCTTTGGTTCTGACATAATTTCAAAACTTCCCCATTTGTCAGAATCTGAAATTATACCAAAGAAGGACAATGAAGGCTATCTTACATGCCGCGGAACCTCTCCTGAGAATTGGGTGAATGATGCCCACAAAGGGAAATATTTCAATACAATTTCAAGATGACTTACTAAAATGTAAAGAAAAAGAAACAGGCTCAGAATCTATGACCAGTGGACAAAGAACACTTGTAGAAGTAGAAATTTCACAGGAGTTTGATAAGCAATCATCTGTCAGTAATTAATTACTAGAAAGCAAGAGCATAGATTCAGAGGGCATTGTGACCACAGCAGCAGTACAGAAAATGCTACGTACAGAGCTTCCTTTGAACAAGGAAGGTAGATTTACTGCTACATGTCCATCAAGATTAAATATGATATTACTTTCTGTAAGGATGAGTGGAATCAAATCTATCCTTCATCAAAAGTACCACTAAAGAGTTTAACAAATAGATGGTCATGCATATTGGCCCAAAAAATAAAGGACTACAATCCGTTCTGCGTTTTTGTCTTTAAACATGACCGTGTTAAGGCACACAAATCAAGAAAGAGGAATGCTCCTTTCTGGAATGGAAAAGCTAATTGCAAATCTGATGGGTGTATTTGGTTGTAAATGAAGATCACAGATTGACCTGGAAAGCATGATACACATGTGAACATTGCAATTGAAGTGAAAGGAGAAATAAAACATGAAGTTGATGAATTGCACAAGAGACAGAGGCACACATGCCAGATTGAAAGAAAAGAATGAAGGGAGAGGTTGAAGGGTGACACACTAAGTCAGCTGAAAAATAGATTACTATGTCAGTCTGATCCTTCCATACTAATGGCTGGTAACTTGAATGAAGTAAAAACAAGTAGTGTCTTGCAAAAAATAGCTAGTGAAGGTAATCTTGAAGGAAGAACGGACCCTAATATATAACTTGATTGCTTCAGCATCGAGGGAAAACAAGATGACTCTGACAACATGATATATAAAACAGCTCATGCCTACTTGCAGTACACTGCTATGTCTTCTTTCACACTGCACATGTACATGGATGTGTAGTTGCACCTACTTTCTGATCTGCAGAGAGCAAAGCTGTGTAATGTATACCTCGATGCCACAGGTTCTGTTGTTAAGAGACATCCATGATGTGCACATTGAATCTTGTACTATGCATTATGTGTTAAGTGCCCATCCAATTCATCAAACATCCTACCAGTAGCAGAGATGGTAACTTCTGACCAAAGTACTCCAACTATATCACACTGGCTAAGTTTACTTTCTCGAGATAGTCTGAGAGTAACTGGTCACCGCCTTAGACCACAAAAAGTAGAATGTGATTTCAGCTGGGCTTTCATTCATTCAACCATTCAGTTTTTCAACCATATGACTGTTCTACAGTATCTGAATAGCTGCTTTGAAGTATGCACTGGGAAAAGGAAACCTGATTTTACAATCTTCCACATATGTGCTGCCCATATGATTAAAATACTATGTGGACATGTATGCAAAGTTGCAGTTTCCAAAGATGTCAAGACTTATATGCTTTTGTCTTACTGCAAAATGCAGGAACAATGCAAGAATGTAATTAATTAATTAATTGAAAAACTCAACATAATTTTCACTGCATCACATCTTGACAGACAACAGTGCACGGAAACAATCAAAGACGTAAGGCAATGTATACAAAAACAGCAGAACTCTGTCTCTCAAACAGTTCTAAACTTTGACCAGGAAACTGTGGCTGAACAGAAACAAGAATCAATCAGTAAAATTTCTCCTTTTGGTCAACTGATTCCATAAACAGGCTTGCAAAGAATGATCATGAAAGTAAGAGTTGTCCTCAAAACAGGTATTTTTCTATTGAACTGCAAAAACTCATATTCAAGTATGTTCCATCATTACCTTTATGGAGTGGCATTATGCTAAAAGCAATAAAATGGCCCCAAACCAAGGATAGCAATGCAATTGTTGAGAACTGGTTCCGAATTGTAAAAAAACAGGTTCTGAATGATAAACTGCATCGTAGAGCTTCTGAGTTTGTTGAAGTTATGAAAGACACTGTTCACGGTAGAATGCGTGCAGTTGCAATAGGCATTTTACCTGACAGATCAAAAGGATGACGCATGGAGGAAAGTACCTGGCAGTGTTGCTGATCAAAGTATCTCAGAGCCTCTCGCTCACTTTGAAACATGGAATAAACGTCCACACTCCACACCGAAGAAGCTATTTAAGTATTCTCAGGCTCCTCCAGAACAGCCCCAAGAACACAAACAATGTTTTCCTTGCCCCCCTTGGAGTGGTAGTTTCAGAATCAAGAAAGGAAAGGTGCTATTCACCAACACATCCACCATTGACAACATTTTGTACCTCATTCACTTGATAATTAAAAAATACCAGGTACTTAAGAATGAGTTTGAACTTCTCCAAGGAAGAGATGAGGTATTCCGACAACTTCTCAGAGTGAATGAAGCATTTAGCAACTCCAAATGGGATGAAGGGAAATGGCAGTGGCTCACACAGTTTAAAAAATTTGCAGGAATGAGCATCTGGGATTGCTGTGGAACTGAGCAGGATATGATGACATCTCTACTCTCCTACCTCTATAGCACAGTGCAGTACTCGACATGTTCAAATCCAAAATGTCCAGATAAGGTCAAGGAATTAACATCAGGATCTATAATTGTATGGTGAGTACATACCTTCATATAGTCAAACTGATGCTCTCTAAGTACCATTAGGGAGTACCTTATCCGAGGGAATTCCTTACCTTATCCAAGTAAATGATACCATTTTTGGGGTTGGTTTTATATCACATATAGAGGTAAGTTTAAAGTTAAATCGAAATGAGGACAGACAGGAGCTGCCTATCTGGAGGGTCAGCTGTGTGAGGGTTTGCTGCTGCTTGAGTGTTACTTCCACCTGAGCTGTCCCACCCCCAAACCGGGCTGTGGTGGTTTCTCTTCAGTGTCATGAAACAACCCTTGCGGCACATGTACAGAGGGGCTCACAGTTTGCCCATCCATTAGATGAACAGCCCCCCACCCATGGGTGCCAAGTGCTCACACCTGCGCAAGTGGGCTTACTGTCCATCTGAAAGTACCCATTGCTTAAAGGAGGGTAATCTTAAAAATTGTGTCCAACGTTTAATAAACAATGATTTAAATCCAGAGTTAAGGTGAACTAATCCAAACTAAAATTTTTCAATTATTCTCCTACAAATAATCTCTTACCATCATAAATCCTAAAGCTTTTCTCTTATTTCTCTTATTGATTTAGAGACACTTTCCCATCCACTATCACCGGTCTTGGTTTGTAGATTATGTTCCACAACTGTTTATCTGACAATTTAGTTTTATTTAAATAATAAGCTTCAAGGGAACTACCCTCGTTTCCTTCCGGCCCCTATGAGTATTTTATCGACTAGTTCACCAGGAATTAATCTAAACATTTTCTCTTAAAGTCTGTGTAGACCCTTCAATACTTTTCCGTCTTATATTTAAAGTCTCTGTTAAAGGGGAATCCCTAACCTGAAGACTTCCTTTTTTCTTCACAATCTCTTCTGATTCCATAACCAGTTTCTTATTACGGATAGTTATCCTCTCACAATACTGATATATGCTAGCTCTCTCTTTATTATTAGTTGGTTTCTCAGTGATATTCTTCTCCAGTTTCTTCCTTTTTCCTGGGGGTGTTTTAAAATTCCTGTTTTTCATATCACCTAGATTACCTACTATATGGCAAGACTTCCCTCTGAAAATAAATTGGTTACCTCTTCGGACAATGTCCTTCCAGCATATCTCACATGTTTTCAAGTCTGCAAAAAGTAAACTAAACAAGACGTCAGCTATAAAATAAGCCCTTTTCTACTTATTCCCCAACTCGTGCCTCTCTTGAGTTTTACTCCAAGATCCCCAGGACTCCCCAAGGGCCCCCTAAGGGCCACGCACCCTTGCACGTGCGGCCCTTAGATGTCCGGCCCATGGTGCTCAGCGTGTGGCACCTACCTGTAGAACTCCCTAAAAAATTTTAGAAACTAGATAAAATCATTTTTTCATTTATTTGGAGCAGGAAACAGCCAAGGATCTCGCGTAAGGCGTTAAAGGTGGGGGGTCTATAGGATTTGGCACATCCTCAGCAGGGCAGCTGGGAGGGGGAGCAGCAGCAGTTCCCCTCCTCCCCCCCCCCTTTTCTGCTATCACAGCACCGAAGGAACTCACTAGTGAGTGGGAAAGGAGGGCAGTGAAACCTTCTGGTTATGGACTCCACTCTCAAGCACGCATGCGTGACTTAAGAACTTTCCCCAATGTGTTAGCAATCAGCTCCAATTATTTATAAATTTAGATTAATAGTTCAGATTTTTCTAAAAAGACAACAGCAGTTAGCAGGGATTGTGCTTGAATTTTCACGCTTGATAGGGTGGTGCAAGAATCCTTAATAAAGCCACAATCTTCAGCAAAAGTTTTTATTTGCAACCTTGGAAGTGCGGTGAATAAAGACTCCTATGTTACAGATAGGAGGAGATCACATTAGAACTGCATCTCGGCTTAAATGTTAGAGGGTGCTACTGCACCTTCTGTAACAGAGATTCTAAACCGAGTCCTCAGAAGCGTCAGAGTGTTAGAGCAATGTGTGAAAGTGTTCCCCAAGCCAGCTATCAGTTCTGCTCGGGAGTACTTTATAACAGTCCTTCATTGATTAAAGTCAGTGTGAGCTGAGATTAACTGATTAATTATCTTAGTTTTAAATGAAGTGAATTAAATTGAATTGTGGATGAGAAACTTAATCTGTGCTTATCCATTAAAAATATTCATGCAAATTATGCAGTGCCCCCAGGTAGTCTATTACATTATTCCACTGGCCATGGCTGGAAAAAGTTTGCAAACCCATGCTCTACAATGTCAATTCTCATGTTTGACTATGATTTATATTTTAAAAACAGCTTAGAAGATGTCAGCAAACTTAAGAATGCCATTGATGTATGGTTGAAAGGTATTTCAACTACATACCATGTTCATTTCAAAAGAGCCTCATCACCTAGCTCACGCAAAGCTGTGTTAGTATTTTAAAACCCCAATCAATCTGGAAACCTCTCAAGGTACTAAGATTTGCAAAAAAACTATACACACTAGGCAGTGAAGTTATGACTTTGAATTTGATGGTGGGAACCTAAACAAATGGAGACTACACACTACTCTCATTTTATTAAAGTTTCCACAGGTGGCAATAGTTAGCCTACAAACATATTATGGGCAGATTCACACAGACAGAATCGGGCCCATAATCACGTGGTTGAAGCGTGATTTAGGCCTGATTGAGTCCGTGTAAACAGCGCACTGAAGTGTGGTCGAAGTATGGTGATGCATGCGTGTTCCCGCGCACCACAGTTCCGCAATGCTTCGACCACGCTTCAGCATGATCAACCATGCACGACACTGTGCCCAGGAACTGCGCTCTGCATGGTGGATCAGGCTATCCGTGAGCGATGTGTGGTCGTCCATGTCTTTCCGCAAGCACGCACGACCACACATCGCTGCTCCTACTACGGATTGGGCCCAGATCCTGACCTTGTGAAAAGGTCCTATGTCATCATCATGATTCCCAGTTTTCTCTTTGTGATGGAAAACCAGAGAAAAATTGAAGGTTTACCTTTTTTCCAGAAAAAACAGAGATTTTGCCTTTTCCAAGAGAAAAACCAAAGGTTCTGCCTTTTTCTAGGGTCCCATACCTGGGTCCATATACAATAGAGTAGCTCCGTGTATCAACATTGTAGTCAAGGAACTGTGACCAGCCAGGCCAGTACAAGAGCCTATTCAACAGGGTTCCTACTTTTCTATTTGCGATGGAAAACCAGGGGAAAACAGAGAGTGCAGAAAATGGCAAAACCTTAAAGGTTTGGGAGGAGGACCAAGAGAGTGTGGGCCAGCGAAGATGCGGAGTGGAGTTGAGGGGAAGCAGCTGGAAGGCATGTGCTGTTGAGGGACAGGGCTCTGCTTTTGGAGGGGTGCCACAGACCTCCTGTGGGTTGGGTGGGGGCAGGGACACTAAGAATTGGGGTGGTCAGGTTGTTTGGATCTTGGTAAGAGGGGACAGGAAGTGAGTCTAATTGGGCCCATAGCAGCTTCCCTAATTGCTGGCCCATATGGTCCCCCTTCTGGTTGGCAGAGCAGTCTGGGATCAGGCTCGGAGGAGGCAGCAAGCACGGGGAGCTGAGGGGAAGCAATAAGGCATGTGTTTTGGAGGGAGGGACTCTGCATTTGAAAGGGGTGCAATAGGCCTCAAATTGTGTTTTTTGGACTGTTGGTGGGACAGGTAGCTGCAACATTGCATAGAAATTAAAATATTACAATCAAATGTGGTGTTCTAACTCATACCGATACATATTGGTGGAAGGGAAAGTCAACTAGCATTTACATTTAATCACAGAAAAACGGATGTCCGGCGACCCCACATCCCATGGGCGTGGCACTGTGTGCATGCCCCGTGGCGCCAGTGCAGTGGGGCTCCGCCGGTCCGTTCTGTGTGGGTGTTTTGGCTTTTACACGGACGCTCAGGTGTTGAACACCCATCTCCACCCACGGAGGGCTCCAGCTCCCTCCCGGCTACTCGGCGGGTGTTGGCGGGTGTCGGAGAGTGGGTCATGCACGCGCTCCCACACACCCGTGGACATTTACACGGCCGCTCTCCCACCCATCTGATGGGTGTTTCCGGGTGTTCGTGGGTGGGTGGCATCCGTGTAAAAGTGGCCAAGGACTGATCATAGAAGACGTGGAAAAACTGATCCCCGTCTCTTTCCACCAGAGATTTACATAGATGACATTCAGTAAGTTGGTATTTACAAAGTTATGTTCTAGCCATGAGGCCATATAGAAAGTAGGGCTGGTCAGCAACCAATTCAGTTTATTATCATCTTCCTTATAATTTTTTGTCTAAAAAAAAAAATGATTTGCAAAACATTTGGTTTTCTCTTTTTTTTCTTTTATTACATTATTTTTTATAAAAGGAAAAGAAAATCACTTTGCATTTATGAAAAGGCCACCAGATAATTCTGCATATGTGTACCCTTTTGAAAAATGATGGCAACACTGTTGCTTCCACCATTTTAAAAAAGGGCTTTCTCTGTGTGTGTGTGTGTGTGTGTGTGTGTGTGTGTATTTGCACACACTGATCTGAACTGTACACCCCATTAGAAGGTTGCAATGACACTATAAGCATATCTATCTTCATATCAGATGACCGAACCATGCTTTTCAATATTTGTCAATTGCTGGCAGAAACAGTACATCAGTCCCTTCATCCGCCAAAGTCCTTTTCTTGTAACCTATATTTTGGTCATTTGTATGTAAGTAGATGGAATTTTGCTAGTTCACCAGTCCTGATTAATTAAACAGAACACACTTAACATGCAAATTGTTAAGAGAATTTGCTAAAACAAACACCTTATTATTACAGGTACAAAGTAGTCGGGACAACGTACAATATTGGTCAACATTTTGTATGTTACCACAAACCTGGAGAGAGTGAAAGTTGGCATTATTATGATGGTTTTTTGAAAATGAAAATTGTAGGATGTGGAGGTAAGCCAGCAACAGAAATAGAGTTCGCAAAAGCTAAAGATAGTGTTCCAAGCCATGTCGTCGCAGTATGAATTTCATAGAAACTATAAAACCATCTGCAAAGACACGTTCAGGTATATATACCAAAAAATACCTATTGGGAAAAACATCACACTCAGGTACTTGGAACAGGTGTAAGACCTTTTCCTTTGGACAGCCATCATGCACGCTTTGATAGAGTTGGGTGATATTTGGTGAAGAAAATGTGGAGAGGTTTGGTGGGTGGGCTTTTGTGGGAGTTTTAAAAGAGTTGTATGTTATATATGCTTATGTATGTTTCATGTTTTTACATTCTTGTTAGCTGTGCTGAGCCTTCATAGGAAGGCCAGGTTCATTATTGACTGAACAAAAAAAAAAAGAACTAATAAATAATTTAAGAACACTTAAGTATTCATACTGAAGTTCAGGACAGGTTGAACAACTAGAGGAACATAGACTAGGCAGCATTACCTATGACTTTAACTCCAGGTGCCGGATGGTTTATCCTTATTTTGGACTATCTAATCAGGACACAGGGCAGGGGAGCTGTGAGATGCCAGGCTGGCAAGAAGAAACTGAGCTGTGGGTCGGGAAGGGGTGTGAACAGGTTTATTGAGGTGACTCCTCCCAGGGAGGAAACATACTCACTGCAGTGATCCAAAAAGGATGTTCCCTGCTTACCCAAGCCTCAGCACTGCTGCTTATTCGGAGCAATGTATTTGGCACACACTAGCTCAGGGAGAATTCTAGGTGCCAGGCTGTCACACAGAAACATAGCTCAGGGTTGGGCAGGGGTCTATCCAGCTTTCTTGGGGAGAGTCCCCCTCTGACAGGAAAGTATGTACTAGGGTGACCTAAAAAGAATTTTGCCCTGTAACCCAAGCACAAACCCAGCTCCTTATTCAGTGCACATGCTGGGGTGCAGGGTGAAAGATGTCAGACTGGCACACAAAACCCGAGGTTTGGGTCAAGTAGGAATCTGCCCACCCTTGTTGGTGAGAGTCCACCCATTACAGAGGGTATTTTTAAACATTACTATACCACGGTCAACCACAGTGAACCCCCTGGGGTGGCCACGGTACCGTAACGTCTAAAGGGATTCCCGCCAGATGTTCATCACAGTGAACCTCCGGCGGGAATCCCAATTATCACGGTTCTGGACCTCCGGCCGCCCGGTCCGGGATCGGTGGAAAGTAACGTCTGTTATCTTCCGCCAGCTCGGATCGTGGTCCAGACCATGATGAGGGATTGGGTGCAGCGGCCAGATTGGCCGTTGTGCCTGCCCGTCTCCCAGAGGGCGGTTGGTCGGGGAGCGTGTGGGGGCGGGGCTGTGAGGCCACACATCGCGCCGCACATCCCCACCCCTTCCCCAATCCCCTGTAGGGGGAAGGACGGCCGGACTGATTCCTCACTGGGATCCTAAATGGATCCCGGACCATGGCGATTTCACGTGTGAAATCACCCAGAGATGTGTGGACTGGGGAGATCAGAAAAGGATTTTGCCTCACAATCCCACCTCAAATGCAGCTCCTTATTCGGGCCAGAGGGGATGTTAGCTGCCAGGCAAGCATGCACAAACTAAATTCTGGATTGGACAAGGGTCTTTCCACACTGCTTGTCGAGATTCCACCCCAGATAGATACATGTGTATTTCAGTGACTCAAAAACGATTTTGCCCTGTAATCGCACCTCAGACATAGCTCTTTATTTGGGGCTATGGGTTTAACAGGAGGCAGGTATAACGCCAGGCTCGCACACAGAAACCGTAGTCCAGATCAGTGAGAAGGCTTCCAAGACTTCTTGGGGAGAGTCCCCCACCCCAGAAACATGTGGATCGGTGAGACCCTAAAGGGATTTTGTCTCATAGGCCCTTTTCTGCCACAGAGGTTCAGTGGGTGTTGCATTTTTATACATGGTGCAGGGCTGCAGGTGTGCTCTATGGGTGCCCTACAAAATGTATAAAAAATGCAACGCCCATTGCACCTGTGTTGGAGCGTCTGTCTGAAAAGGGCCACAATTGCACCTCAAACTACTACTCAAACTACTGCAACGTGCTCTACGTGGGGCTTCCCTTGTTTCTGGTTCAGAGTCTGCAGCTAGTGCAGAATGCGGCAGCCCGTCTCGTTATGGGGACAGGAAGGTGGGAGCACGTAACACCTGTGCTCCGTACTCTCCACTGGCTGCCTATAGCGTACCGAGCCCGATTCAAGATGCTAGTGTTGATCTATAAAGCCCTACACGGTCTGGGCCCCTCATACATTGGGGACCGCCTCGCCCTCCATGCTTCAGGGCGATCCCTGCGGTCCACGGGGGGCGCCTTTTTGGAGGTCCCCTGTGTAAAGCAAGAGGCCACAATGGAGAGGATGTTCTCGGTGGCCGGGCCGAGGCTCTGGGATTCCCTTCCGGAGGAAGCCCATCTGGCCCCAGGTCTGTTGGCGTTTCGGCAAACCTGCAAGACCTGGCTGTTCGCCCAGGCCTTAGGAGGGGAGGGGGGGGTAGGAGGGGATTGTATTTTTAAAACATTGTTTTAATTAATTTTATTGTATGTTTTTATGCTGTAAGCCGCCCCGAGATGCCGTAGGCATGAGGGGGCGGCTAACAAATATTTATAAATAAATAAATAAAATAAACCCAGCTCCTTGTTGGGGGTTGTGTATTTACTATGCACAGGCTGTGTTATGTTATATATCCGGCTTCCATGCAGAAAACGAACTCTGGGTCAGGCACAAGTCTTCCTGGACTTCTTGGGGAAAGCGCCCCCCCTGCCCCCATGAAAGAATCATGTGTATTGGGTTTGTTTCAAAGGGTTTTCGCCCTGTAATTGCACCTCAGTCACAGCACCTTTTGGGGGGCTGGGTATTTAGTGAATTCAGACTAGAAAAGTCATATGCCATGCTGCCACGCAGAAACCACATTCTGGGTCGGGCAGCGGTCTCCCCAGACTTCTGGGAGAGAGTCCACCTATGAGAGAGGCGTGTGAACTGTGGGGAGCCGAAAGGGATTTTGCCCTGTAATCCCAGCACAAACCAAGCTCCTTATTCAAGTCTATCTTACCAGACACAGGTGGGACGGGGGAGAAGGGAAAGATACCAGCATGACACACAGAAACCCTGATCTGGGTAAGTAAGGAGTCTGGCCATGGTTCTACAAGAGAGTTCCACCATTAAAACGTATGTGTTGACATAGGTTCCCCAAAACTGATTTTGCCCAGTAATCACAGATCATACCCAGCTCCTTTTTCAGGACCATGTATGCAGAGATGGTACTGAGAAGTCATGCTGGCGCTCAGAAAGAGAGTTCATCATCCGCAGAGGTAAACCTAGGCTTCTTGGGGAAGACTTTCCCCATGATAGAGATGAGCGAAGTGGGATGATGCCAAGAGGATTTTGCCCCATACTTTTTGTGCCGTAATCACAGCCCGGCCTAAATCCAGCTCCTTCTTCAAGGCAATGTATTTAGCAGAAAGATGCCTGGGGATGGGGTGTATGGAAGTCTGGCACGCCGAAACCGCGGTCTGGGTCGGGCAGGGGTCTGGCCAGAGCTCTTGAGGCGAGTCCCCCTGCTATGGGGAGGTGTGAAGTAGGGTGACCCGAAAAGGTTTTTGTGCATAGCAGACAGCAGAGGGGTCGGGCGGTATATGCCAGGCTGGCATGATGAAACCGCGGTCCGGGTCAGGCAGGGGTCTGGCCCTGTCTCTTATACACATCTAGATGTGTATAAGAGACAGGTAATGCAGATAGCAGGGACGTGTGTGTGTGGTGGTGGTATATGCCAGGCTGGCATGATGAAACCGCGGTCCGGGTCAGGCAGGGGTCTGGCCAGAGTCCTTGAGGAGAGTCCCCCCGCGACAGGGAGGTGTGAAGTGGGGTGACCCGAAAAGGTTTTTGCGCAGTAATCCCAGCCCAAACCCAGCTCCTTATTCGGGGCTATATATATAGCAGATAGGAGGGAGGCGGTATATGCCAGGCTGGCATGATGAAACCGCGGTCCGGGTCAGGCAGGGGTCTGGCCAGAGTCCTTGAGGAGAGTCCCCCCGCGACAGGGAGGTGTGAAGTGGGGTGACCCGAAAAGGTTTTTTGCAGTAATCCCAGCCCAAACCCAGCTCCTTATTTGAGGCTATGTAATATAGCAGAAAGCAGGGGTCGGGCGGTATATGCCAGGCTGGCATGATGAAACCGCGGTCCGGGTCAGGCAGGGGTCTGGCCAGAGTCCTTGAGGAGAGTCCCCCCGCGACAGGGAGGTGTGAAGTGGGGTGACCCGAAAAGGTTTTTTGCAGTAATCCCAGCCCAAACCCAGCTCCTTATTCGGGGCTATGTATATAGCAGATAGCAGGGGGGGGCGGTGTATGTCAGGCTGGCACACCAAAACCGCGGTCCGGGTCAGGCAGGGGTCTGGCCAGAGTTCTTGAGGAGAGTCCCCCCGCGACAGGGAGGTGTGAAGTGGGGTGACCCGAAAAGGATTTGCGGGGTTAATCCCATCCCAAACTCTTAGCTCAGCTATAGCCCTGTGTTCCTCGATGTGACCACAAGTGGATGTGCGCTAATTACTCCAGGGTTGGGGTCTCGTTAGGGAAGTTGATCTTATTGTAATAATTTTGGCTTGCTGTCAGGGGTTAGGTTTGGCTATCGTAAGCCCCTTGGAAGAGCAAGCTATCTTTAAGTCTTAGATAAACTTGATGTGTTATTGTAGCGGGGGGTGGGGTGGGCGGTGTATGTCAGGCTGGCACGCCGAAACTGCGATCCGGGTCAGGCTGGGGTCTGGCCAGAGTTCTTGAGGAGAGTTCACCCACAACAGGGTGGGGTGACCTGAAAAGGATTTGTGCAGTAATCCCAGCCCAAACCCAGCTCTGTATTCGAGGCTATGTATATAGCAGATAGCGGGGGGGGTGGGGGGGGCGGGAGTGTATGCCAGGCTGGCACACCAAAACCGCGGTCCAGGTCAGGCAGGGGTCTGGCCAGAGTTCTTGAGGAGAGTCCCCAGAGAGGTGTGAAGTGGGGTGACCCGAAAAGGATTTGCGTAGTGATCCCAGACCAAACGCAGCTCGTTATTTAAGGCTATGCATATAGGAAATACTATAGCGGGGGGTGGGGGGTGTATGCCAGGCTGGCATGCCGAAACCACAGCCCAGGTATGGTGCAGGTTCTTTTTGGTCATTTCTACCTTAGAAATGTGAATAAGGAACTGGGAACGAATAAGGAACTGGGAATAAGGAACGAACTTTGAATAAGAAACTGGGAATAAGGAACCAACTTCAGTCCCATTGGTTTACAACTGTTTCACACAATTCCAACTACAAGCAGAAAGCAAGTAATAAAGTGCTCATGCAGAGCACTAAATTCCAAATAACCAAGACACAATCAGACACACAAGACACCCCAAAATACAGCCTATTAAGCACATTATGCCATGCAGAGAGACAGTCTTCTAGATATAACCAGTTCATTTGTGCCCCCAATCAATTCACGCTGCCCCCCACCCATAACCAGTTCATTTATGCCCCCCAGATCAATAAATGCTGTCCCCCACCGCATAATCAGTTGAAGGGAGCCAACAGGACAACCTCATGGGGAGAGTGGGAAGACGGGACAGCCATGTGAGGGAGGAGGGGGGCATGGGGTGGGAGAGGGAGCAGCTTTCTCACACACACACAGACACCCACACACACACAGACTCTCACATAGAAACAGACATACATAGACACACACTGACACACTCACATACAGACACACAGTCTTACACGCACACTCTGACCTCTCTCTCTCTCATACACACACACCTTCTCACATAGACTCACATACATAGGCACACTCACTCTGACACAAACACACTTACATACACGCTGATCTTCCTCACACATACATAGACACACACACACACACACCCCTCTCTCTCTCACACACAGATTCTCACACAGAGACTGTCTCTCTCATAATTAGTACCATAACTGAAGGAATAGCAAGTGTTTGCTAGCTTAATTGATCTGATTTGCACAAAGGGTGAAAACAGACATGCACTTTAACTCTGCTTTCACATTTGTTAGGCATGTTGCTGAGCTGCCTAGGGTGCCAATACAGCCCTGCAACATGCCTAAGAAATGTTCAAGTGGTGTTAAAGCGGAGTTATATGCATGTCTGGTTTTGCTCAGAGGCGAACTCTGCTCCTACTGGGAGCTTTGCTACTAAATTTCATTGTGGACCCAATTCTGTTCCCAGAAATCACCACTACACTACGTGCCTTTCATTCAAGGAGCTGCTAACGCTCTGTAAGCTTCTGCAGTTCACAGCCCGTCAGTGAGGGGCTATCCCAGGGGCATAGCTACTATTGGACAAACAGGCACATTTGTCCCGGGGCCCGTAATGGCTGGGGGCCCAATATCCAAGGTAGCTAAGCCACCCTTTTCCCCTTCTTTTTTCTTTTTAAATTGCCACCTGAGCTGGCTGGGTACCCCTCCAGCTGCTACGTGGGCCCCCTCCCTGCCTGTGGTTGCGACGTTGTGTCTGACACAATGTTGCAGTCTCGGGCAGGTCTGCATCAGACCAGGTTACACTCACAAGCCTGTCAGGCCCTGGGGCCTGAGGAGATGGAGGGGCACTGGCGCACGAACACGGCAAGCCCGAACGCCACAGGCAGCGCCAGACGAGCCGCGGGGGAGGGCCAGAGCGGCGCCCACCCCGCAGCCCCCACAGACCTTAGGAGAGCCCGAACCCCGTGGGGCGCCCCCTATAGGGGAAAGCGGGCCGCTGCCCGCAGACGTAGGAACCACGCAGCAGGGGACGCAGGCCACGACCCCGGCCTCGCCGAAACGTCCCAGCGCCGCCCAGGAAAGGCCGGCCTCGCCCGGCACGGCGGCGCGGCAGCTAACCACGCCCCCGCGGCCGCCACCCCGACGCTCGGCGCGCCTGCTGCAGAAGCACGCTGCAACTCTGCATATAAGGGAGTAGGGCACTGAAGCTCCTTGCTGGTGAACAGAGCTTGCCCTGCGAGACCGGCCCCCTTGATTGTCTGACTAAACAGAGTGCATCCCGAGCCTGAACGTGTAATTGCAAGAGAGAGAGAAAGAGAGCGAGTGAGACGAGTGCGAGGAGGAGCGAGTGGTTCTGGAGCGAAAGCGTGAGTGCGTGGGTGTGGCCCTAATCCTCACTGTGTCTGGGGGGAAACCAGTGTGTGTGTCCTGTCCTGACCTCCCCCTTACCTGGTATTGCGCACGGGTCCTCCCCGCACTGCCCCCNCAGGTCCTCCCCGCACTGCCCCCACTTCTCGCCCTTAGCCCTGGGCCCTGGGTGTCTGCTTCTGGTGTCCCTTACGGTCCTCCCCGGTTGGGAGTTGGCTTGCCTCGCCTCTGTGATGAGTTAGGTGGGGAATGGCTAGACCTTCCACAACCACCCTATAACACCCTGAGAGGCATTTTTCAGGCCCCGCTGCTCCTTCGTCGGGATTACCCAGGGATTCCGATCTACGTGTGGTTACGCTCAACCCCTGTGCAGTGCACATCCCGGTCTGTCGCAGCTCCCTTTCCCCTTCCCCGTGAGGGTTTCACCCCAACCCTCACAAAGCCTCTTGGCTCGGCTCACCCCTCATGGCACCGCGTCGTGGGGCTTCCCTTGTTTCTGGTTCGGAGGCTGCAGCTGCCAGATCCTAATTTTCAGTAGCAACTACCAAAACCGAGTGCTTAACTTCAGAGACATCGGGCCTGACTGGTTGGTGGTGCTGAGCTTTTCACAGCTCCCACGGACTTCAGCTGGAGGTAAAAGCGCTTCACAAAGTTTGGCTCAAATTGGGGACCTAGAAGCAGTGGAGACACTGCTAACATTTTAAAGTTAACAGGACACAGCTCTCTGCCCCTAAAATTCTTGTAACTAAGGATAAGCCGTATTGCCACCCCCAAGCTTTCAGAATCTTAAGTTAAGCCACACTAAAATTGCAAGTTCAAAAAAGGAGTAAGGGTTAACTCTTTGTAGTTGCCATCTTTTTTGCACACTTTAATGGAATGATGTTTCTAAAACCACATGGAATAAAATCTTATACTTTGTTAACACTAACACAGAGATTCTCATATAATGACCAGAAGCTGGAGCTTTAAGAAAAACTAAATAGCTAGAGACTTGTGATTAAATAAACAAACAAACAAAAAATCACAAGAGGCAGCAACATTGGATTGAGATGCATCTTTCAGTTGATTTTTTTTCTGTGCATTGATAGTACTTTCCCTTCAGTGTCTCTGATCCTGCAAGATACCACCATTGAGCATCGAGTTAAGGGTGTGTGTCTTGCTCAACGCAGCAAGGGAAGCAAACTTTTTAAAGCTTGGCAAAGTGATTTCAAACCTACAAGAACTTGTAACCTGCCAACATAGGAACAGTAGTTGCTTTAATTCATTTCCCCTGCTTCAGGCCCCCACCCCACCCCTAGGGGGGAAGTTGGAACACTGAAATCAACAAAAACAACAACCACCAGTCACCTTGCTTGCTTCAACTTGAGTGGCTTTTCACCACACCACCCACTCTGACACCAGCAGCCACCTTTCTCCTCCTGACTCCAGCCTACCTCATGCTGCTGTTGCAAGCCACAGCTCCCGTGTGGACGGGGCAGAACTCAGTTCAGCTTCAGAAGGTTACTACCCTGTAAACAAGGTTCTTCAAGGTGGCTCCGAACATTCTCATTTGTGATAAGTGAGAATTCTCACAAGTGAGAATGTTCAGAGTCATATCAAAGAACCTATGTGTATAAGGTAGCAACCTTCTCACTGCCGCTTCAGATTTGAAGGTCCAGATGATCCGGGGCTCTGGGGAAAAGATTGGGAGCACCAGCCCAGTCAGTCCCCCTTAGCGATGCCTATGTCATTGCATGGGTGCATCTCATGTAACAGAGGTAACTGACACACTCATTCGCATATGTGCTCTCACCTCACACACACACACTCATTCTAACTGATCACACACACACTCATCCATACACACTACACACACATGCTCTCACCTCACACACTCATTCAAATTAATCAGTCATGTACACTAGACCAGGGGCATAGTTAGGGTGCAGTGGGCCCCTGGCCAAGAAGTCAAGATGGGCCCCCCCCCCCCTCTTTGTGTCCTGTCAGTGGGCCTAGAGGCACCGCCCAGCTCAGTGGGCCTGGGGGCGCTGCTATCAAATACACAAGACACCCAAAATACAGCCAGCCTATTAAGCGCATTATGCCATGCACACACACACACACACACACACACACAGATAGATAGATAGATAGATAGATAGATAGATAGATAGATAGATAACCAGTTCATTTGTGCCCCCATAATCCATTCATGCTGCCCCCACCCCACAAACAGTTAATTTGTGCCCCCACCCCCATATAATCAATTCATAATGCCCCCCACCCATAACCAGTTCATTTGCACCCTTGGGGCAGCGTGAATTGATTATATGGGGGGTGCAAATGAACTGGTTATGGGTGGAGGTTTAAAGACAGTATTCCTGTTAGCAATAACTTCATTAAGAAGAGTTAATGAAATAGCAGCCATAATAATCTCAGAACCATATTTGCAGATTTTCCAAGATAGAATAGATATTGCTCTACATCCTAAATTCCTACATAAGATAGTTTAAGTAAGACAGGTGTGAGCATGTGGCCCTTTCCCACCCATGAACACGCAGATTTCCGCGTGTTCATGGGTGGGGGAGCCCTGTGTGAATGATGTGGCATGCACGCCTGCAGTAAACTGGGATGCATGCGCACACCTGCCTAACACGCATCCCCACTCACCCCCCCTCTTGTCCCCATGCACAGAGCAACTGGAGAAAAAGGCAGTTGTTCTGTGGGTGCGGATGAGTGGGGATGCATGTTCAGCCATCTGCACGCCCCACCCATGCACCAGCATGCTCACGGACCCTCCACCCGGCAGAGCCGTGTAAAAATGGCCTGTGAGGAGCCACTCGAAGAAGAACAGAAGGTTGCTGCCTTGTAAACAAGGTTCTGTGAGATGACTTCTACATTCTCACAACACCCACCCTTCCAGCCCCGCATGGAATTTTTTTCTTATATTCCTAGAAAGGGTTGGAAGGAACTGTCATTCTGAGGGGGAGAGTGCTTTTTATACTAGAGGAGCTCGAGACCATCATATGGTCTGTTATTTGAATATGGTGAGCATGCACAACCCAGTTGTGAGAATGTTAGGAGCCATCTCGAAGAACCTTCTTTACAAAGCAACAACGTTTTGATCACTCTCATGGGGATGTGAGCGTTTTTGTCTTGCATGGTGACTTAACAACAAGAACATAATTCTTCAATGCCCCAACATCTTTTCTGACATTTGCATTTACCTTGCTTGGAGATGGGAAGAAACCCAAAGCAACTGGCTACCACACATGCTTCTCCTTAAATCTATAAAGTAACCAATAAATAAGGTGGGGGCATATTAAAAGAATAAGGAACAAGAGCAGAAAGTGATTCCTTAGACAAGCTTCAGTTTTGGTAGCCTGGGGATGTACTGCATTAATGGATAGGGCACTGCATGGGAACTTTGAAGATTTGGGTTATTTATATGAAATTTCTCCCAAAACAGAGATTTTACTGTCATCAAAAATGTGTATGTGTAAGTCAGTTTTCTAGAAGAAAAAAATCCTTATATGCATATATCAATATGTTTCTGGCAGGATTTTGGGTGATCATAAATTTCCAACAAATTGAGAGATTACACAGAATTTGTTTCACCTAGACAGAACATGATCACAAAAACACCCTTGTGACAGTGGGTAAAAATAGATGTGACAGTGGCCTGCTTTGGACCGGACCTCACCTGCGCATCTGTGCAGGCGCTGCTGGATGTTGTTGGCCCGGGATTTCTCTGGGCCGTGTCAGTGGATAGCCCAAGCTGTGACCTTTGAAAACCTCCAAGGTCACAGCCTGGGCTAAGGCCTGCCCAACTGGGTCAAAGCAGGCTATCATGTCTGTTCCTGGGCTGCCAACAGGGCATGGTTCAGGGCCGCCATGGCTGACCCGAACCCTGTCTGGTGCAGTTTTCCTCTTCAGGACGTGTTGGGCCACTGCTGCACCACCATCACATATGTGAGGTAAGTACATAAAGTATCACTTAATTGAATTAATTGAATTGTTCCACATAAATGTTTTTGACCCAGGTCTATATATTCTATAATGTATTCAAAATTAAATGGTTTTCTATATTCCTGAGGAAAATAGCATCCCATAAAACTTTAAATATTATAGCTAGGATTTTAACCACCAAAGATAATCTTTTGTTACTTGCCTTTAAATAGAGCATGCACTGAAATCAAAGGTGAGTTTATTTTCTAAAATGGCATGATATAGCTCCAAATATTTATGTAATTATGTCTGTTCTTGAATTATCTTTTATATAGTAGTTATATAAGTAGTTTTCTACAGCAAGGAGATTACATTAATCTTACATTTGACAAACTTGTCTTGGGAGCAAAACAGTTAAGGGAAACATTGGGTGAAAACAGACATGACGCTAACCACCCTTTAACCACACTTGGTGGTCATTTATGCATGTTTCAGGGCTGCATAGGGCACCAATACAGCCCTGCAACATGCATAAATAACCACCAAGGGTGGTTCAAGGGTAGTTAGCGTCATGTCTGTTTTCACCCATATACAACACATCAGCTTTCAAAGTTGATGTCATGTATTTTTTCTAATTAATCCTCTGCTTATTTAGTGAACATAGGTCAAGTAGAGAGATGACTAGCTTACAAATAAGTCATAAAAGACAAATATTTTATTAAACGGAAAGTTACTGAAAAAAGGACTTTCAATACATGGTATAATTCAGCAACTAGGCCCCACATGCTAACTAAGGGTGATTTCAGACGTTACGAGATCACGGTGAACCACACTGAACCACGCTCAACCCCCCCGCGGGGCCAAAGGGCCCGGAACGTCTGAACGGCGTGCGCCAGATGTTCATCACGCTCAATACCCACATGGGGTCAGTTTGAACCACGCTTCCCGGGCTAGCCGGGGGAAGGTCTCGGGAAGCGTGGTCAAACCAACCCCCACAGGGAACCAAGCAAAAGTAACGTCTGGACGCCAATCCCCCAGCGGAACCAAAAAAATGGAGCCCCGGCCGGGGACGAGGCACGCAGCGTCGCTGCCAGGCAACCAGCACCAACACAAACACCGGAGGGAGATTTAAAGCGAGAGCAGCAGCAAGCAAGCGTGGCGGGATGGAGCGAGGAGGGAAGCGGAAGAGACCGGAGGCACGAGCAGCGACAGCGGCGGCACAGGAGGCGGAGGACGTGCAGCCAGGCCCAGCGATGCAGGCGGAGGGGGCACAGGTGCAGGAAGGGGGCACACGGGAGCACCCGACCAGGGAGGCGCCCCGGGAACACCAACCACAGCTGCAGCCGGGTCGCGCCGCCCCGGGGACAGCGGCCGGAACAGGCCCACAGGAGGCACCCAGGAAACGGGTAAGGGCACCCACTGGGAGGGGAACAGGGGGCACAGGGGAACCCCCTGTGGAGGGGGCCGGGGGGACCCCGGGCGGAAGGCAGGGGGGCAGGGGGACCCCGGGCGGAGGGCAGGGGGGCAGGGGGCCCCCGAGAGGGCCCACACCCTCACCCAGCAACCAACCACCCCCCTTCCCCCCCCCAGACACGAAAGTCGGCCCGGGCGGACGAGCCCCAGGAGGAGCCCGGCCCCCGGCCCCTGGAGGCGCACCCCCAGGAGGAGGTGGAGGAGGAGCACAGGCAGGTGCAGCAGGAGCTGCACCGGGAGGAGGAACAGCAGGGGCCCAGCCGGAGGAAGGCCTATCACAGAGGGGGACAGTGGGGCCTCCAGGAGACCCGGGACTTCATACGGATCTGGGGGACCCTCGAGTACCAGGTGGAGCTCGCAATAAACCAGCGCAACGAGCATGTCTACCGGGACATCGTGCGCGACATGGAGGCGGCGGGGCACGAGCGCACTGTCAACCAGTGTCGCTCGAAGGCCAAGGAGCTCAAGAGGGGGTACAAGGCCCTCAAGGACAATAACAGCCGCTCCGGCCACGGGGCCCGCACCGCCCCCTACTACGATGCCCTGGACCGCATCCTTCACATGAAGGGCTCCATAGTTGCCCCACGCCTGGTGGGCAGCGCTGTGGTCCAGGGCAGGGAGCGGGCCGAGGTACCCCCTCCCCTCGCCGCCCGCCCGGTAGACACGAGCTCAGGGGACCCCCACCCCCAGGAGGACCACCCGGGACCCGCAGAAGCCCCAAGGCCCCCCCCCAGCAGCAGCCCGGAGACATCCCAACGCCGGGCCGGCCAGGCGGAGTCGGAGGTCGGCACCTTCACCACCCTCAGCCAGTGGTCCCAGGGGGAGCACTCCCAGGGTGAGGCGCCGGCCTCCGAAGGCTCGGAGACGGACATAGAGGGTAAGCGGGCCCCCAGGGCAAGGGGGGGCACGACCAGGGGGCCGGTGGCAGGGGCGGGGGTGGGGGCCCTGCTGCAGGGGCCACAACCAGCCCCCTTCACCCGCTCCCCCCTCTCCCGCCCGCAGGACATGGGGAGCCCCAGGACCGGGCCAGCGAGACGGTGCAGGCCCCCGCGGAGGGCACAGGAGAGCAGGTGCCGGACCCAGGTAAGGCGGGAGGGCTGGGATTGCGGGAGGGCCCCCCGGGCGCCAGCCCAGGGGGGCCTCTGGCCTCAGTGGGGGAGGGGGGGCAGGGGGCCCCGGGACCCGACCCCGCTAGGGGACAGGGCCCTGCACTGACCCACCCGCCCATTTCCACAGGGCAGCCCCCGCGCGCGGCGCCTCCGCCGGCCGCGGCCCCAGCCCAGCGGATGCGGGAGTACCGGGCGCGGGTCCGCAGGCGCAGGGAGGAGCAAGCGGAGGACATCGTCCGCAGGGCGGAGGAACAGGGGGAGCGCATGATCGCCTCCGTGGACCGCATGGAGGCGGCCATAGAGCGGTCCATGGAGAAGGCCCTGGAGACAGACCGCCGGCTGGAGGCGGAGGTGCGCCTGGAGCGGAGGCGGGAGCGCCGGGAGCACCAGCGGCAGCAGGGGCTGCTCAGGGGCCTCCGGCAGGACATACAGGGCATGGTGCGGGAGCACAGCGCAAAGATGGACAGGTCCCACGACATTGGGACCTCCCTGCTCCTGCATGCGGGCACCATGTGTGCCTACGTGATGGCCGGCGCACCTCCGGGCGCCCTGCCCGCCCAGGTCCCCATGCCGGGCCCCTCGGCGCCCCCGGGCCCAGCCCTGCCGCCCCTGGCGCCCCCCCGGCCCCAGGGCCCTCGCATGCGCCTCCCAGTGCCCCCGGGCCTCCGGAGGGTCCAGCCCCCCCGGGGCGCGACCGGGGCACCGGGCACAGCTGCCCATCCGCCGCCCGGCCCCCTGCCGGGGCCGGGACCGGCCCAGGACACGGCAGGGGACACGGACAGTGGGGGGGAGGGGAGCTCCCAGAGCTCGGTGGGCCCAAGCGGCCGCACGAGGGGTCGGCCCAGGAAACGCGGGGGGATGGTGGGAAGGGGGGGGAGGGGGAGGGCCACATGAGGGCGGGTGGTGGACGGGGTCACGGGGACGGGGGTGGGGAGGGGGCACAGGGTGATTGTGTGCACTGTGTGGGCAATAAAGTGTTGTAAAGAGACAGTTGTCCCCGGCCCGTTTGTGGGGGGGACAGGGCTGTGGGACCGCGTGTACAGGGGCATGGGCACGGAACGGGGGGTGGGGCCCCCAGGGGCGGGAAGGCCCTCACAGCGGGCCCCCCCGGGCGATGTGGGTTGCAAGGGCGTTCCGGATCCTTTTGGCATACCGGTACTCCCGGGGGTTCCCTGCGTTCACGTACAGGGGAACAGGACCGGGGGGCCGGTGGGGCTCGGGGTACTCCAGGGCCGCCCCCTCGGTCTCGCACACATTGTGCAGAACGCAGCAGGCACCGATCACCAGGGCGGAGGTGGGGACGGTGAAGTCCAGGCGGCCAGCTAGACTCCTCCAGCGCTGCTTCAGGGCCCCGAAGGCACGCTCCACCACGGTCCGGCTCGCACACAGGCGGGTATTGTATACCTGCTCCGCAGGGGTGCTCGGGACAGGGTAGACCTTCATCAGCCAGCGGGTCAGGGGGTAGGCGGGGTCCCCCAGGATGCAGGGGGGCATGGGAACACCCTCGATCCACCTCATGCCCATGTCCGCGAAGTCCCCCCGGTACATGCGGGCATAGAAGGGGGAGATGGTCATGATCCTGGCGTCGTGACTCCGGCCGGAGTTGCCCGTGTAGATGTCTATGAAGCGGGCCCGGTGGTCCACCACCCCCTGCAGGTGCAGGGAGTAGTATCCGTGCCGGTTCACATACTCCAGGGCCTCCCCCGCGGCCGGGCGCAGGATCTCGATGTGTGTGCCGTCCACGGCTCCGATGCAGTTCGGGAAGCCCCCGGCCGCGAAGCCAGCCATCACAGCGCCCTGGTCCAGGAGCTGGATGGTCCTGTCGAGGAGCACGCCCTCCACAGCCTCGCACACATCCCGCACGATGCAGGCGACCGTGCTGAGCCCCACCCCGAAGTGCTGGGACACGGAGCGGCAGGAGTCGGGCGTTGCGAGGGCCCAGACCCCTATGGCCACCCGCTGGACCATGGGGATGGGCTCCCGCATGGAGGTGTGCTGCCGCTCCAGCCAGGGCGCGAGGAGCTCCGCTAGGCGCAGCAGGGTGGCCTTGCCCATCCGGAAGTGGGACCCCCACTCGGCCTCCCCCCAGTGGGCCTGGGCCCGCTCCCACCAGGCCTGGGGCCGCTCCGTGACCCATAGGCTCCGCGCTATGGGCATAGCCAGCAGCGCTGCCCGGCGGAGGGTCTGCGTTGCCCAGCGGAACCGCCTCGCGGCCCCTCGGAGCGCAGCGGGCCGGGTGAGGCTCCGGCAGGCGGCCAGCCACGCCCCCCAGGCCCGGCGCCGAGCCCTGAGCCGGCCACGGACTCTCCTGCGGGCCTGCTGGCCCCGGAGGCGCACGCCAGCCCGCAGGGCCAGGACATAGCGCAGGCGGACGGCCAGGTGCACCCTCTCGGTCAGGAGGCACAGCTGCTCAGTGTGGTCACGGTGCCACTCAGCCGCGAGCGCGAGGAACATCCAGTTCCCACCTGCCCTATCGCGCTCCATGGTGCTGGGGCCCCGGTGGGGGCTGGGAGCGCTTATGGCGGCCCGGTGCTGGTGGCTCCGCCCGGGGGTCGGCCTCGCGGGCCTGCGCGCGCCCTGTGCCGGTGCGTTCCGGCTGCTCCCGCCCCCAGCACCCCGGGCCCCCTCCCCTCGCTGTTTGTAGCGGGATGGCCTTGAAGGTGCGATTAGGCAGACAGAGAGCTCGCTGTTGTTCTCTGCAGCTGTGCCGGGCCCGCACCCCACGCCTCGCTCTGTTGTGCTACAATGTTGCGGTGCGGGCCCGTGTTCCCTGTCCCGGGGGCCGGGCCGAGCCTCTCCCGGCCCTGGGCAGTCTGTGTGCCCTCCGGGCTCCGTGTCCCATTCCCTGTTGTGCTGGACCATGGCTGGCTGCCCATCCATGGGGCTCCCGCTGTCCGGCCCCCAAGGGGCCCCCCATATCTGGGCCTTCCGCGAGACCATGTCTCTGTGCGACCTGTGGCACACCCCTGCCGTGCAGCTGCTCCTGGCCGGGCCGGGGAGCCGTGCAGGTGCCTACGAGAGCCTGAGCTCCGGGCTCCGTTACTTTGGCCATGTGGTGAGCGCCCGTGATTGCCGGCTGCATGCGGAGGCCCTGGGGCTGGCTCGTTTCCCCGAGGGGCGCATCCCGGAGGTGCTGTGCGCCCATGTGCCCTGGAGCGCCTCGGAGACCGTGTCAGCGCTGGTGGTGTGTGGTCTGGGCGCCTACTCGGAGTGCCTGGCCGAGGGTGGCCCTGCCTTGGCCGTGACCTACTTCTCCTGTGTTCACGGGGCCCGTGGGTACCAGCGCACCCGTGGGGCGGCGTTCCAGCGGCTTCTGGAGCTGGGGCATCTTCCGTGGCCCCCTTCTGCTGCCTGCTGTGTGCCGGAGCCCTCCGCGGTGGAGATGTCATCCCTGTTGGCGGTGTGGGCGCGTGTGGATGTGCAGCTGGCCCTCACCATGCCCGATCCCTTCGAGGCCTACTACCTGATCGCCCACTACATGTCCTTGCAGGGGTACCGCCGGGGCATGCTGCACTGGCCCCACCTGGTCCACCGGGCGGGCCACCCGGGCCCTGGGGCCAGCGGGGCCCCCGGCAGCGGCCCGTGAGCCCCGCGTCGCTGGCCTGCCCCCCCCGGCGTGGTGCCCCCGTGTGGGCTCCCGCCCCGGCCCGGGGGGGGGCCTGGTCCCCGCTGGCCGCTCCCGACCTGCGGACCCCACCTCGGTGAGCTCCCGCCCGCCTCGCTGCTTGCTGCTGCCCCTGGCCGTGGTCCTGGGCCCCCTCCATCCCCGTGACTCCGTGGGTGCTGCCTGAGCGTCGCTGGTGCTGCGGAGGAGCACCGCTGGACCCGGCTGCCCTGCCTGTGCCAGCCTTTGACTGTGGGGCCCCCTTCCTCCTCCTCCTGGCGCCCCTCCGCCGGCCTCGCTGTGCTTTGGGGGCCCCCAACGTGCCTTGCTCCGGGGGTCCCCCCCCCCCTCCGAGACTGCCTCTGTTCCTGTGGGGGCACCTCCTTGGACTGGACTGGACTGGGGTGGTGTGGGGGTTGCTGCTGTCCGTGCCTTGCCCCGTGGTGGTGCCCCCCCCCTCCCTGCCGGTGTTCCGGGTGGGGCGTTCCGGGCGCCCCGGCCCCCCTTCCCGGCCTTTCCCTGGTGTGTGTGTGTGTGTGTGTGTGTGTGTGTGCCCGGGCGTGTGGCCGTGCATTGTGCCCCGCTGCGGGACCGCTGTGTGAGCCGGCTGTCAGCCTGTTCTCGCTCTTCCCCCCTCCCTTCCCGTTTCCCTTGTGTGGGCGTTCCCTTGTGTGCCTTGTGGCTTCGTTTGCCCTCAGGCGGCCATGTCTGTGTCCCGCCCCTGCCCGGTGCCTTGTGGGGGTTTAGCGCCCGGCGGGGGTTCGGCTGCACGTCTGTTGTGCTGCCACGGGCCGTGATGGTGCGGCCCGGTTCCGGGCCGTGGTGCCGTTCCCGGCACGTCTGTTTGGGTCGTTTTCCAACCCCCGGGCGTGGTTGCGCTGTTCGCCCCCCCTGGTGGTTCGCTGTGGTGAACCGGCCGCCCGTAACGTCTGAAAGTACCCCGTGATACCATTTGCCAGGGTTTTCTGTGTACAGTATTCTGAAAGATGGACCTAAATTTTGAGTCAAGACCTTGCTGTTTATCATTTGGTTATGTCACAAATTGACCTTTCAGTGGCAGGATAAAAGAACAAAAAACATTTGATTTTTCAATAAATATAATTAAATATTAGTATGAAAATACAGTGTTGAATTATAGAATATGACAAGGAGAAAGAACTATCAGGTCAACTTATTCACCTGCCTCCAGTACAAACACATTCACTTACAAACATTTTCCTGTGTTTTGTTCAAGCGTATTGATTCATTCATCACTATCTGTTGCTTTTTAGCCACTTTTCTCACAGGTTGGTTTACATAGTAAACCAAGGGTGTAATCCTCACTCACTAATCAATGGGAGTTTTGCCATTGACTGAAGTGTGTTTTGTATTACAGGCCAAGGCATGCTTTCCTTCCTTGGGTTCATCATCTTCCTTGTAGACATCCCCAAGGATGTACTTGATCTGTCCATGGGACTGGGATTCATTGGCCAACTTCACACCTCTGTCCTTTTCTGCTCCTGGCCGATGTCTGGCACAGGGAAGAGGATCTTCACCTTGAACAGTACTGATTGCAAATAAACTTTCTCAGTGCAGCTGGAAAAAGGTCAAAATTCTTGTTGCCTCTTGCTCTAGCCTTTTTAGACGAGACACTTTTCCTGTGGACTTGTGAAGTCTGGGAGAAAGAAATTCCCATGGGAGGGGGGGAGGTTTAGACTTTCACCTGTGAAACTGGAAGTTTGCCAGTGCCATTGAAAACAGCACACTCGTACATGGATGGAGGTGTCAAGGTTTCATAAGTCGGCATCTCTGTCCATGCATGAGTGCACTGTTTTTAGTGACATTGGCAAACTTCCAGTTCCGCATGCAGATGTCTAACATACACGCACCCCGCAGGAATTTCTTTCTCCTGGACTTCACAAGTCTGTGAGAAAAGTGTCTCATATAAAAACGCCCCCAAGTCTCCAGACTTGTACTGCAGGTTTTTCTTCCACTTCTGTGGCAACAAAAACTGGCATCTTTTTCATGCCTTAGCAAGCAGATTCAGGGATGATGCAGTGCAGGAGGAAGTAAAAGGAGGAGACAACATTGTTAATTGAGGTCTCTGCATAAAAAACAAGTCTTAAACAGGCAAAGAACACATTCTCTAAGTAGTTCAGTTCAGTTTTATTGCCGGCACTGGCTCTCGCCATGGCCCAAATTACAGACAAACAAACAAACATAAAAATAATAACCACATACAAACCATAAGGTATACAACATAAAATACAAACAAGAATACACCCTCAGGGTATCATACTAAAATAAATTTACTTGGTCGACATACCACTCAAAGATAGCAAGGCCAACTATCATTTTAATATCAATCCAAGGCACTAAACCTTCCCTAACATAGGGCAGAATCCCTAATATAGGGCAAATATCTAACTAAAATAACTTGCTCTACCACAGGGATAACTACAGGTAAGCTTGTCCCCTAGGGGTAGGAAATAAATTGCTTTCTTCCTCATTCCAGGGTCAGCCAAGGCTTTACTTCAAATTAATTATAACCTTTGGACCCAGGATCCCCAACTTATTGTTGAACCCACTGGTGGGATCGTGTCCCTTTTACCACAACTATCCCTTCCTTGGGTCCCCTATATGGCAATTGGTACCAGATGGATACTGGGCTGAATTTACCCAACCCACTGGTCCCCAAACTGTCCATCAAGGATCATTCCCCACTTGATTATCATCTCTTGTCCCAGAGATCCTACTCCCTGAGAGGGCCTCATAAACATGGAGCCGTTTCTTAACTGCTAAGTGAGTGTATATCGCTAGGTCTCTAATGGCCTCTTCCTGGGTGAGTGATAATAAATATCTAACAGAATCGAGAGCTTGGGGCTCACAAGGGACAATATATATATTATACAATATATATATTGTATAAAATATACAAAAATAAAACCTGTAAAATATAAGCTATATAAATTTTCCAAACCCACTCCTCGAACCCTATCCTGACCTGCTAAAGGTCTGGCCAAATAAGTAGGTCTTACATGGTGATGGTAACTGGAACACTGCAGTCAAAAAGTATACTATATATATATATATATATATATATATATATATATATATATATATAGTAAACTACTCAGAGTCTCAGGGGAGGGCAGCCTAAAAATCCAACTAAATTAAAAAATGATCATAATTGCACTTTAATGTTCACACTCAGCGTCAGCCATCAGCTGCAGGAATCCTTAACAAATCTTCAGTCAGGCCAACCAACAAGAAAATTTTAATATTTGCACGTGGAGTTTGAGGAACTGGAAAAGCTGGTTTCCTTCCCAACTCCAGAGCTCCACAAGAGAGTAACTAACTCTTACCACCTTCTCAACAGAGCTCCTGCATTTCTTACAAATGGCATAAAGGCTGATGCCAATTTCCTGAAGGACCTGTTTTCTAAACTTAATGAGCACAGCTTGGGGTGGTATTTAAAACTTGCCTACAATATAAAATGTGCAATTATATCAATTTTATTCTAGTACATAAGAATCAGAAAGAAAAAAGTCTCTAAAGAAGAAGAATAAGCAATCTAGATTCACTGTGTGGAAAGCAGGAAATTATACAAGGAGAATAGGAGTGGAAGTGAAAAATCAATTAATATTGAAAAGGAAAATGTTTAAATATAGATCGTCTTGACAGTGTCCTTTTAAGTATGCACTGGTAGCAGAAAATCACTAGATCATAAAGGATGTAAGAACTATCACACTGTGAGTGCAGATCTCCACCATTAAAATCAGTGTGATTTTTTATATTGAACATAAATGGGTAGATGAGTTCATCTTCAATCAAACATTGGCCTATGTAGCCTAGGCTCCTGCCTCCAAGAGTGGCCAGCACTGGACACATCAGAGGACATATAGACAAACAGCATATATTGTGTAACCTATTCCTTATTCACTCCTCTCTTCTGGAACTCAGAGGCTGCATCTCCTGACGATTCTGGCTAACAGCAACTGTCTGATGGACCTATCTTCCATTAACTTATCTAATCTTCGCTTGAATCTATGCCATCCTAAAACTCCCAAGTCACTCTTTCTGACCCAGGCAAATATCCAACTGACTGTAATAGCTTTAATTTAAGTTAGGTCTTTGGGGTTTGACTTACATTAATTGTATACTTAACTGACAAATATGCTAGTAAAATCAAGACTGATAATTTCCCCTTCCCATTGTGGTTTGTTGATATTCAAGGTGTTATCACATCTGTAAGTTACCAGGAAGAATTATGGGAATCCGATTACTTCGTTTCACGTCTGTAGTGATCCTTGTGTTACTCCTTGTGGTGGGTGCATTAACAGCATTGCTACCCAATATCAAAGAAGATAAGATGCCTAATTTGCGAAGGGAACCAAAATCCCAGATCCAGTCTGCATTGGATTTGTTCACTCTTATTATGCAGACGTACAACAGAACTGACTTGTTGCTAAAGCTTTTGAACCATTATCAAGCCATCCCCCATATGCACAAGGTGATTGTTGTTTGGAATAACATTGGGGAGAAAACACCAGAGGAAATGTGGAATGCTCTGGGGCCCCATCCTGTCCCTGTTGTCTTCAAAGTGCAGACTGTGAATCGCATGAGGAACAGACTACAGGTTTTCCCTGAAGTTGAAACGAAAGGTAATGCATGCCTTACTCTTCTTAGTACCATTGTTCCTTGCAATCTTATCTCCCCTTTTCAAGGATCTATACTTTTATTTTCACTCAAATCAACTGTATTCTCATCACTGTGGGGCCAATCCCACTCCTCAAATGATTTCTAAAGATCCTGACACCAATAGCTGAGAAGTTCCACTTTACTAGGAGGTAGAGTAAATGTTAAAAGTCTGTTGTAAAGACCAGGACACATGGAGTTTCTCCACTATGGGAGTTCACCACATCCCCCATAATCTGGTCCTATGGAAATACAGTTGCTGCCTCGATTTTCCCTTTTAGGTAAAGCCAAGGTGACTGGATACCTTAGCCCTACAACTAAGCTTCAAAACTATCCCCGGTCCCTACCATCCAGGACAGAAAAAAAAAGTCCAACCAAAGAGAAGTTTGCAACATGTCCAAAACCTTTTCCCTTAGTAGAGAGACACACAAGTAATCATTTATCGCTTGGCTTCTTCCACAAACAGCTCCTGATTTTGCCAGATTCCCCACAACCTTGGACTTGTCAGACCAAATTACTTTTTCCTTCTTTCTCATGCTTTTACCTGTTCTTCTCACCATGTTCTACTCATCCTATGACCTTTTTCTGAGGAGGCCCCAAAGCATATTCTATTCCCTGACGGTAGAAATGCCCCCCAGTAAATGCAACTTATTCCTTGATTTTTCACTTAAGGGCAGGCACAAGCCTTCACCCACTGAAGTCGATGGCAAGATTCCATTGTTACTGTTGATTAAAGGAACTTTTTTTTTTTCCATTCCTTACCTCTTTTCTGAAAACGAATAGCTGTTCAGTGTGCAATTGGGAATTAGAACCCCAAGAATACCTTAGTTGTGGGTGTAGAACCATAGCTTTGTAGTTGAGACCTATGATGAGAACCTAATGTATTAATTCTAAGAATCTGATCTTTGGTTCCAATCCAAAGTCAATGGGAATTTTGCCATACACTTAAATGAGGTCAGAATTGTACTCAGAACCCTATTTTCTGCATACAGTCTCTTTCCATGTTTTAGGATCTTTGTCAAAGGGCCTGATCTTTTAGCTAATTATAATAATAAATTTTACCTATGTAATATCCTGCTTTTGCTTAAGAGCGCAAAGTGCTGTATGATTTTAGCTGTACAGTCCATTAAAATACTGGTATATGAGTCACATAGCTAAATGCTCGTGTATTGCACTGCACCAGTGAATTCTCATACATTTACCAATGGGAGTATTCACAGACTGTGACTATTGTTCCAGTTGGCTATAGGGCTTTATGGGGTTGAGCCTTTGCCGATTTAGTTTCTTTGTATTAAATAAAACGAACATGTCTTTTACCTTTCAGCTGTTTTAATGATGGATGATGACACACTAGTTAGTGCCCATGACTTAGCTTTTGCTTTCTCCATTTGGCAGGTAATGTTTGTATTTTCCCTCCTAATATATGTAATGTATTTATATAATGTATAGTAAGTTTGCTGATTGAAATAATTATTCTGTTCATTGATACTGTTCTAGTACTTCTAGCACATTGAGTGTCTTCAGATGGACCCGAGGCTGGTCACCCCCAGAGCTTCTCCAGGGGCGCACCCTCGTGTACACCCACATGCAGCCCCGCCCCGGGTCTGGACCTGGCAGCTGCCAGTGCGTGACCCACAGTCTGCCCATGCGGCACCCCTATCCCCCACACCATCGCCCAACGCTCTAGGCTGCCACCCACAACCTTATGGTATTGCCTGGGGCAACCCCTGACCAAGAGTGAGCTACAGCAGCCATCTGCCAAGCTGATGGACTGCAGCTCCACCTCAGGCTGGTGACACCGTTTTGGCCAGCCCGCTCTGCTGGCGACACTCCGGGATGTTCCGGAGAGCTGCCAGCAGGGCTGCCCCAGAGCAGGGACCGCCTGCTCCACCTCTGCTCCTCCTGCACCTCTGGCGGCCTGCCTTTAGATGGATGGGCCACCATGGGGTACAGCGGGGCTACTGTCCATCTGAAGACACCCATTCTCTTATCTGGCATATAGATGTCCAGATAAAGCAGCACTGAACAATAATATTGTTAATGACAGAAAACTACAGGCAATGGGTATAAGCAATGCATTTTTTTGACCATTTCTGCAGTTAAAAATTCAAATTACCAAATCACTAATAGTAGAAAATCTAATTGGTTAAATGCAGCCAAGACAATTCAATCTCATCATGTGTCAGGGCTTGGTGGCGGTTGAGGTGCAGATGGCTCACGTGGGACCGGGGCCGCTGGGGATTTCCTGCCCCTGGACTCAGAGGAGGGCAGAGGAAGCAGCACAGGGTGACATCAGGGGCGGGGACTCCCCAGCCGACGCACAGGGCACCGCCCCCACCCGGACCACGCAGTAGCGAGGGGGCAGGGCCCGCAGGAGCGCTGCGACGCTCAGAGCGTCTGTGGCAGAAGGCACAGGGTATTTTCAGACGTTACGAGATCACGCTCAACCACAGTCAATACCCTGTGGTGGGGAATGGTCCCGTAATGTCTGTTGGGGAACCGGAAGTTCCCCCTCAGATGTTTGCCACAGTCAATCGCAGCGGGGAGTCAGATTCACCATGCGATCGGCTGGACCGGCGGGGCCGGCGCCGATCGCGTGGTGAATGTGATTCCCCGTCGCGATGAAGGGCCCTGTCTCGTCTGGACGGAAACCACGGTCCGGAATCCCTGGTGGGATTCCGGGCCGTGGTCAATTCGGGCGGGCGCTGAGTTCGCATTGGCTGCAGCACCCGCCCGTCTCCCCAGAGGGCGGGCAGCGGGGGACCATGATGGGGTGGGGCCGTGCGGCCGCACGTAGCACCGCGTGGCTCCGTCCCCCTCCCTGATTCCCCGCCGGGATTAGCCGGCACGTCTGTTGGAAGTGCCGGAGTGATCCTGGCGGGGAATCATTTGGGTGATTCCGGGACAGGGCAAATGCCGCCCTGTCTCTTCTGAAATCACCCACAGGCGGCATGACAGCATATAAGGAAGCGCAGAGCCTCGCGAGCGGCGCCAGTGATCAGCACAGCTGTGTGACTGGCCCCCAGCATTTGTTGACAGTATCGGGATTCCCAAGCTAAGTTACAAGTGAGAGTTGGACCGTGTGAGAGTGACGTGAGTGTGGTGAGTGGAGTGTGCCTGTCTTGAGAAGACGTGTGTGTGTGTGTGTGTGTGTGTGTGTGTGTGTGTGTGTGTGTGTGTGTGTGTGAAAGCGTGGTAAGTCACCCCTTGTATCCTTCTTTTGTGGGCCCCCTCCCTCGTTCCTTGGTCCTGTGTGTGTGGCATTTCACCGTCCTTGCTACCCCTAAGGGCTTCTTCCCCTACTATCCCTCACTAGACCACGCACCCCTGCTACCTTCCCTACCCTCCTTTCCAGTTCACAGTGTGCATTGGTGGGCTGAGGGGGTGTTAGCAATAAGGACGTGGTGTATGGGTGGTGAGAGAAGTGCACGAGGGGGGGCATTGCTCAGGGCCTCGTTGTCTCCCCCCCCCCGTGATGATATAGGCTGCGTCCCTCTGCTGAGAGACTTAAGCCCTATAAGAACCTGAGGGGTGTTTTCCTCCCATCGTACAAGCTTGCCTCCACGAGGGGAAAGAGTAGTTCAGGTGTGGTGTGGCTGTCTTCCAGGTTCAGGAACCCTTCCCCAGTCCCTCCTCCGTAACATCATGAGGCTGCACATTTGAAATCAATAGCAGTAACTGTTGTTGCTATATACAGATTGTCTAATGCCTTATTTTTATGCCAGAGATAATCCTCACAGCAGCATTAGTTTCTCCACCTAGAAGCTAGTTACAGTCTCTGCATGGACAATATAATAGGTGAAGCTCTGTAAAGGAATTCATGAGGTATGAGCAGAGTGGAAGGGAAAAAAGGCACAGAACAGTAATGCTCAGAAAGGCATAAAGAGTCCATAGTAAAAACTAATGAGATTAGTGCTGGCCAAACCAGCACCAATTTACCTCTGTGGCACTGGCTTCTTCCCCATGTGGGAGCCAAAGGCTGTAAGGCAAGCTGTTAGGATGTGGCAGTCGGTGGCTCTTAGATGAAGGGCAGATCAGCCACCAATGGGTGAAAACAGACACGCAGGTGACGCAGCGGCTTCCTGGGGCGGGAAACAGTGGCTGCCACTCTCCAAGTCAGGGAGGGGCACTGACCAAACATGCCTGCTGCCAGAGAGCCATCCCATCACCCGCACACCCCAGATAGGGGTGGGCCACAGCAAGCATGCAGGCAGCCGCCCCTACTCCCAGTGCCCAGCCATGACAGGCAGCGATGACAGGCATCTGAGATGGTAGGGCCAACCAGACATGTTGGCCCACTGTAGCACCTGTTGGCATGCGTGAGAAGCCCTTAGCCCAGGATGTGCACCCAGGATCATCCTGGGGACACATTCCAGACCAGCCACCCACCTACCCACCCCGAGGCAGTAGCAGGCCGGTAGGAAAGCAGATGTGTGCTGAGTCCCAGGCCACAGCAAGCCAGCATCGTGTCTGTTTTCAGTCAACATGGGTTGCAATCTAACAGATATTGAAGTGAATGGCAAAACACTTGTTGACTTTAACGGCAGAAGATTGTGTCTATGGTCAGTATCACCAGCAAATTTGCCACCTGACCCCAATCCTACCAGCCCAACCTCCCTGAGCAAATGATGTCTCTGAAAATAAATTTTGGGGACCTTTAAGATTTCTTCACTTTTCCCTCATTAGCTTTCCATGGAAAGGACTAGTCAAGCCCTGTGTATGATGTAAAGACATTAGCTACTGCTAAATAGCTCATTTTGCACACTGTAATTTGCAGACAAGTATCTGAGATCAGACTTCAGTCCTGTGTGTAAAATTTACTTTGAAAAACAATAAAAGATTTTATCTTAAATACTAAACTCCACGCACAAAGGGTTACCTATTCTGAAATACCTTCCCGGAACAAATGAAAAAATTGTAGTAAGGGATAACAAATTTGCATTTACATAGCATGTGTACATAGTCTGTATGCTAAGCACGTTTCTTTAGTCTTCTATTTTGATGGCAAAATTTTATACAAAGAATGACACATGGAAAGAAAGTGGCAGCAAGAAAATGCAGCACACATTTAAATGTTAAGAAAGAACAAATTAGTTTTATCCAATCAGAATTAATATGAAATTATATTGGGATATAACAAGGCCATATGGTACTCTGTCTTGAAAATCTGCATGTGTGGGAAAGGAAATCTGCTAAAATGGAAAAGAGAAATGGATATTGGAATTTATGCCATAATCCTAAGGTCTGAACAGAAATAACTGATGGAAGTTATAGTGGACATGATTCATTTACAGACTGCTGTTGGCTTTCATATGCATCTGCCCACAATATTCTTGGGCAAATCAAAGCACATAGGCAGTTGTGTGCAATTTGTTGCTGCTCGGGTCCTGATCCTACACCATTTAAATGAATGGGAGTTTTGTCGTTCATTGGGAGTTAGATACCATTATAGCTATAATGGTAACGTTTGATTATTTCTCATTACATTTTGGAACTGTAAGTTTTCACAGATACAGGGGTCGTATTATGTAAATCTGGCTGTCTTTGACTGTAACGAGGTGGAAAAAGTTGTAGCCCTTTTGGGGTGTATACAGGTAAGTGGTAGCATTCACTGTGGGGTCAAATCTGATACAGCTTTTTTAACAAATAACCACTATTGAGGTTTCAATATTTGCAGGTCAGTTTGTATTAACGTTAAACAATCTCCGTATGATGCAACCCCAAAGGACATATAGTTGAGAGTGTTTTTAAAATCTCTGCATCTTTCTCAGTAATTAAGTTACAGCTCTATGAATAATATTCTTATAGGATAGGTTTCTATGGTGAAGTGTTGTACAAACTGTTGAGTCACATCTTGACTAGTAAGATTAAATCTATCTTTCAATTCTTTTTACAGCAATTGCCAGAACAGATCGTGGGATTTGTTCCTAGAAAGCACGTTCCCACTCCATCAGGGATATATACTTATGGCAGCTTTGAACTGCAGACCCCCGGCTTTGGAAATGGGGATCAATACTCCATGATTTTAATAGGAGCCGCATTTTTCAGCAGAGCATACCTAGAACACTTTCAGAAGCAGCCTGAAGCTGTACATGCTTTGATAGATGAGACTCAGAACTGTGATGATATTGCCATGAATTTCCTAGTGGCAAAGCACACTGGCAAGCCTTCGGGAGTGTTTGTGAAGCCTGTGGACATCAGGAATTTGGAAAAAGAGACGAACAGTGGCTACACCGGAATGTGGCATCGAGCAGAGCACTTGCTGCAGAGGTCTTACTGTCTGAATAAATTAGTTAATATCTATGACAGCATGCCTTTAAAATACTCTAACAGTATGATTTCCCAATTTGGGTTCCCTAATTATGCCAATCATAAGAATAAAATGTAAGACTGTATAACAGGGAAACACTTTCCATAACTAGGGGATGTAAATTACACATCAGTCAGGGCTTGATTCTGCAAGGGATCGTGTGGGGGATTTAAGGTCTGTACACCTAGGTGGAAGGAATCTGTCGTTACGCTTGGCGTGATGCCTAAGCCACTTCTTGCAGCTTGGGTGCCCACTTTCCATTCCACTTGCATGAAGGTGGAGCACACCAAAGACACAGGAGATGGTGTAGGGGAAGGGGATGGGGCAGGAGTGAGATGCAGACTGTTTTGCCACAGTCTCCCATCCCTTGGCGTATGCTTTTGAGCTGCATACGTGCCAGTGAAACTAGCACTCCTTCCCACATGCCTGTACCTGGCAGAGTGGGGGCTGGTTTCCAGGTGTGGACATAAGGTCCTGATCCCATGGGGAGGGAGAACAGTTGCAACTAAAGCCTCTGCAGTTCTTGTGGAGCTTTAAGGCTTCTAGGTCTGTCCTCGGCACTTCCCTAGATAGTACTTTGCTTGGAATGGGCAGACAGCATACCTAGCAACCCTCTCTAGCAGATCCCTGTTGGGTATAGGAATGGGGAAGGCTGAGGTGCAGGTTCCATTTCGATTTGCCAAGTTCAGGATAGTATGTCTCTCATAGTACTGCTGGCAACTCTCCAACCATGCCATCTTCTCCATTCTCTGCCATGCCTCCTGCATGTTCCTTTCGACATGAGATGGCATGGGAGTGGACATCTAAGCCATGTTTCCTGGATTGTGTTCAGTGGGGCCCCAAGCCCCATAGATCCTGCGCATGCACGCAATCAGCCCCAGTGTGGGGAGAGCTAAATACTATGCTGAGCCTAGAGATGGGTCTCTTCCACCAGGGCACACAGAGGCAGTACAATGCCCTCCCTGTACTGCAGAATCAAGCCCTAGCGACCCCAAGGCCCCTCAAGTGTTTGAGAGCCCTGGGCTATTCATTCCTACCCTCCCACATCCCTGTATGATCAAGCCTTCAGAGATTCCGTTGCTTCCCTTACAGACATAGATCCCCTTTCCCATCACTCCTGACTTTTCACCCACAGTGTTTAAATGGAAGATTTATATTTTCCCCAGTGTAAGTTATGCTGAAAAGTCAAAGAACAGTATATGGTTAATGTTCACTTGTGATAAAATCATTTTTCTCCTCATAATTAACCAGTATAGTCAAAATAAAATTACAGTGCCAAAATCTTCAAAGGGTGTGCATAAAAACTACACACACACTCTTTTGCTTGCACAAATTTGAAGAATTTGTCTTACTTTTTGAAAAACATTTTGTCCAAGATTTTGGATTATTTTTTTTTAAATGTTGTGAGACTGTTCTATATCTCCACCTGTTGAGCTAGAGTGAGCTGTTTGGCAAGATTTCTGTCTCTGCTCAAATATAAAACCTTTCATATGTTACATACCGTTCTCCAGCCTGATATGTTCCTGAGGCACCTACCAAAGAGTTAGGGTTCAGTCCTCAGTGGGAGCTGAGCCACTGACTTCAATGGATGGAGGATTGTACCCTTCGTCTATGAAAGCCATGGAACAAAATGCAGCCTCAGACTCAAATATCTGCAGGATCATCTTCTCCGGCAGCATCAGCCACCACTGAATCACTGCAGAAGGAAGTTGCAGATATTGCTTGGCAATTATCACTTAGTTGTATCTGCTCGGCAACTAAAACTTGACTGCTACCTTCAGAAAAACAATGAACACTTAATGCATGAATTAAAGGAAATGGAGCTCATGTTCTCCTGTATAATACATAGCTAAAAGAAAAAGGTGCCGTATTTGCAATTTGTTCAGTTTGCTATTATTTTTCAATCAGAACTTTCCTTTATTCCTGTATTTTGAATACACATTATGTCAGAGAAATGTGCCTGAAATGCAATTGCTATTTTTAAAAGACAATTTTCAGTATAATACCTGGTAGCAATGACAAATATACTTGTTTCTAACTAGCTGGCTTGCATCTGATCCAGAATGTACATTTTGTAAGTTTAGACAGTCTACTATTTTTGTTGGTTTTGCTTCCTTCATCTATATTTTCAAATGGAAAAGCTAATAAATATCTATAATGAAAAATAAATGGCATGCATTTAATGGATAAAGCATTAGAAAATTAGAAAACAGTGAATAATAATATTGTGACCAGGGTTGTACTAATGAGCTATTACTTCTTTTCAATCTCTGAATTATATGGTCAAACCTAAATTAGATAATTAACCTGTTACCGGTAGTGACTATAAGCATAGGTCACCTGAAATGATGCTGGGAAAAATTAAATATTTAGTGTTAACAGAACAAAACAATTTTTAGACAGTTACAGAAATACATGGAGAACCACACCTCTAATAAGATATATAAATATACCACATCTTCCCAGGGGGGGGAAAAAAAAAAAAGACTTCTTACCAGGCTGAGGACTTACAGTGGGAGAATGGGCCCATGCCTGGAAAAATCCACTCACCAGCTCAAAAAGTCTCCTCACCAGAGGCAAGTGGGTGAGCAGATTTTTATAGCCCTGGGAAGAACTGAGTAAGGGGTATGCTGACATTTCAGATCACCTAGGTTTGGTAGAATAAAGTTTCATAGTAGTCCTGTCTTCACAAGTCATTCCCAGCAGTAGTTCAAGAGGACCTGTAGCAGACCAGATCCTAATGTAGGCGTAGCTTATGATTCTGTTACATTGGTCTTGTAATAGGTAAACTGAAGACAATGAGTACAGCCTCATGAGACAGTACCGCGATTTGGGCCGCCTTACAGCAGTTTGGGCACCGTTGTCATGTGATGCAGTCGCTTGTATGCCTGGCGGCTGCCCAATGTTCACCCCAGAATGGATAACCGGCTGCTACGCCCTACGTTCTCCGAAAAAGGCCAGGGACACAGGGCGTAGTAGCCTTACCCAAAGTGAGGTATGGCTGTCCAAACTGTGGTACCAAACTACTGCTTGTAGGCCCAGTCCCTTCTACCCTGCCCTGCAACAAGGTCCATCATCGGACTTTGAGCAGCGGGCACTGTCACCAGTCCCATGCGACCACATCATGACCAAGGTGGGATAGTGGACAGATCAAGGTAGGGTAGGTGTGGCAGGGTTGGGTGCCCATGCATGGGGATGGCACCTCAGCCCGCCCTGGGGCATGGCGGGATGTCCAACAGCAGCCCACCCACCTGGTTTCCCCACGGGGTTTACAGTATGCTCTGCAATTCACGCTGGCCCTGAAGTGTGGTGGCTGCAATTGCTCACTCTGGGACGTGCAGGAATCAGTCCTGCCCGGCTTAGAATCATAGAATCTTAAGAGTTGGAAGTGACATCAGAGGCCATCTAGTCCAACCCCCTGCTCAGTGCAGGTAATCCACAGCTACAGCATCCCTGACAGATGGCCATCCGACTTGTGTGGTTGCACTCAATAATGCTTCGGTAATATCATTGATAGATTGAGTCTGGCCCTTTTTATGTTTATTCTATTGTATTTTAGTATTTGTTTTATGCAAAGAGAAATGGTCATATTTAGAAAATGGAGGTGACATAGTGTGTTTTAATGTGGAAGCTAGCACTCTGACTGCTGTTGCTGGATTGTTACCCTTATAATTAAATACCTGAACAGTAGTAGTCCATAGCATGTAAATCTTTGTAGTTTTCTTAAATGTACAGACCTCACAGAGCATCATTTGCTTACTGTTGCTTTAACAACTACTCAATGCAAGGTCACCAAGAACTCCTCTAAGATTCACAGATTTAAGTTACCTAAAATTTAAAATGTGAAAATAATTATTTACTTTCCCAAAATTTAGTATTTCTTTTCTGCATCCGTTGGTAAATCAATAAATTAAGCTTTGATCATACTTGCAAATTACCGAATATGTAGCACTGTTAATATAACTAGGTACATTTTGTCCTATACTAATAAAAATAGTAATGCAAAGAAAAGGCTGCAAGAGTAAACCAACATCAGCTGATGGTTTCATGCAACAATTGTGGGTGTGTCTACAAATCTCATGTTGGACTGTTCTCTCACTAGTTCATTCACTACTAAAATTCTTTCCCTTCCTACCGCTGTTGTCCTTGAATATCATAGTGATGTGAGACTACCTCCGTACATACATAGTCCAAAATACAGTTATGCATGAGTAATCCCTTACAGTAATTCTTAATGTAGGTGCTATCCGCACAGATCACACTGCCCCAGGGTTTACGATTAGGATTCTTGTGTGCAGACCCCCTCAACTAACAAATCTTGCATTCTGCATTTAAGTAATTGTGTGCAATATGCTGCCACTGGCACATGAAATAACAGAATTACAGGATTTGTGAAGCCAACTTAAAATCTCACATTAAAAAATGTGCCCCTATGCATGTGGTATATATACAGAGCAATCCAAGAAAATTCAACACTAATACTGCAACACTCACTTTTCTGCATCCTAGTGTGTAGCAACCTGATCTTTGAAGGGTGTTTTTAAATGAGCAAGGCTGGGGGTGGGGGACGGGATGAACTGGAACGCCCAATCAAGTGGAGTGTGTGGGGAGCAATTCTAACCGGCGACTCCCAATGATTCTAACGGGCAGCTACCATACACTCCCCGTGCCATGGTCCGTGGGGGAGGGGGAAGTGCACCGAGCTGCCCTTTGAAACTGACATGTCACCCAGTGTGAGCACTAGGAAACCAGGGCTCCCCAGTGCTCCCAGCCAGTTCCTGTGACCTGCAAAGGTCACTCCCCCTGCCCACAGTGCCTATGAACGGTGGACCAGTCTGCTGGCATGACTGGCTGCCACCGTTCGTACAGGCAGGGAATGCGTGGCTGCTGGTTGCCACGCACCTTTTTGACTTGCTCTGCACAGAGCACTCCCCAATTTCCCGGCAGTGCTCCATGCGTGGCAATCATGGGTGGGTGCTGTGTGGCTCATGGGAGTACACATTCCTCTGCACCACCTTCACATGGGCGGTTGGATGACTGCCTCCTGGGTGGTAACATCTTGTTTTAAAACACACAAAAGGATGTGCTGACATATATCCTGAGTGCAGCTAGATGAGCTGCATGGGCACAGTCCCTGCGTGGCCCCGTGGCAGCCAATCAGCCCTGCCATACTGCGAGGCCAGCGCAGGGAGCCAGGCACACAAGTGCAGGGAAGCCGGATGGTTCAGTCGATCTTGGAGCCAAGGCATCACCCACAGGAGCAGCCACCTGGCCCACCTCCCTCCACTGGCCCAACTGAAACGGAGGCCCTGGCTGTGATGTGGGGTGTTTTCAGATCTTACATAGTCTGGATTCACCACACCGGATTCCCAGTGGTGGGGAACCGAGCAACCACCCCCTGTGATCAAGGAGAGCCCCAAACAGCCATGACGGGATCGGGACCATGGCAGGGAATCGGGCTGCCAGGCCGCAGCCTGGGGCAGCGCAACAGACGTGACGCCGGTTCCCGGCCATGGTCAAGACACCCAGAAGGCACCAGGGAGGGACGGGACACAGACATGGCCGACTGAAGAGAACAGTGGGTGATTTCAGACGTTATGTGATCCTGAGTCACCACAGTGGATTCCCAGCAGTGGGAAGCCGAGCAACCACCCCCTGTGATCAAAGAGAGCCCCAAACAGCCATGACGGGATCGGGACCATGGCAGGGAATCGGGCTGCCAGGCCGCAGCCTGGGGCAGCACAACAGACTTGACACCGGTTCCCGGCCATGGTCAAGACACCCAGAAGGCACCAGGGAGGGACAGGACACAGACATGGCCGACTGAGGGCAAACGAAGCCAAAAGCACCAAAAGGGAATGCCCACACAAGGGAAACGGGAAGGGAGGGGGAAGAGGGAGGAGAGCCGCCTAGGTACCACACACAACAGGCAGAGAGACGAGGGCACAGTGGAACACACAGCACAAACACATGCCCGGACCCATACACACCCATATGGAAAAGGAAGGGAAGGGGGGACACAGCGGGACAGACAACACGCACGGCACAACGGGCACAGGGGGGAGGGGGGCAGTGG